>JAHMML010000026.1:1037737-1090962 GCA_020341155.1 Eciton burchellii | reverse complement strand
GAGAGAGAGAGAGAGAGAGAGAGAGAGAGAGAGAGAGAGAGAGAGAGAGAGAGAGAGAGAGAGAGAGAGTGAGGAGGGGGGGCAGGGCGGAGGCGGACGAGAGCGAGAGTGAGCGTCGCGGGCGTGTTGTGTGTGCGTCGTGTCGTGTTTAAAGCAGAAGGCCGGCAGTTCGACAAAAGCCCCAGAGTAGGAGAAGGAGAAGGAGAAAGACAGAGGCGGAGATAAAAGGAGAACGGAGAGGAGCGGGCTGAAAGCGAGCCGCTGACACCGCGGAATGATGAATGCATTTGGGGAAGAAGCCGTATAAATCCTCCGGGGGTATCGCCGAGGTCCGGCGTTTTGGTCCTTGTACTCGCGCGGGCCTTGTCGTCGATAAGAGCGAGCAAAGGTGGCGAGCAAAGTCGGCGTCTTGCTTGAGGCATTATCCGCGGATGATCGCCGGTTCATGCCGCGCTGTTCGAGAGAGCCAAGTCCCCGTATCCGCGGGACATTCGCGGCGGCGCAATTCTCGCGAGCCGGCAATTCTCTCCGGACAGAGAGAACCGACAAAGCGTGACAGCGCCTCATCAGCCGCGCGAGCGCGGCGCCGGCTCTCGATAGAGTCGTTCATTCCATCTGATCGATCCGCGCTGAACGCGAGAAAGCGAAATGCCGATCGCTCGCTCCGCTTGGCGCGCGCTGGTCAAGCGCGGGCGCGGCGAGACCCGCTCGTCGAGCGGCGTGGGAAGCCCCGGCGAAAGGTTACGGCTATCGCGGAAACATTTCATCGTCTTAGGTCCCGCCGGTCCCGCCGATCTCGCGCGCCTGCGCTTGCGCTTGCGCTTGCGCCGGCTATTTATCGTAATAGGTAGCCGCGCGCTGCTCGGTCACCGCGTAATGTATCGCCGAGACGGCGGGATGATAAAGCAGCGTACGCGCGAATGCTGATACGGGAGGAGGAATTATTTCCGAGGGGGTAGCAGGTCCGCCTATTAAGATGGAAAGGGAGAGAGAGGGACCGATGGCGCGCGGAATCTCGTCGTTGCAGCATGCGACAGCTGTAAACCCGCCATATATCCGAGGAGCTCTTGCATGCCAGGATGATCGCGGGTGTCCGACATTTAAGACCTTATTCCTTGCTCGACGAATAAGGGATAAGCATGGCCGGCTGCCAGATACGTGACGGGAATAAGGTTGCAGCCTTCGCCATACTCCTTTTGCCTGTTGTCAAAAATTTCCTAGCGTTCGACGCGTTTTGACCGAGCCGACAGGCCGAGCCGGCTTGAACCGTCGATGGATCTTCTTTTTTCTTTTCTCTCTCCCTCTCGCTCTGTCTTTCGATTTGACGATTTGACAGTCCCCTATCTTCTCGCGGACGGACGGACGGACGGACGTACGTTCTAGTTATCCGTGCGAGCGCCTCGAGTCGTTCCTTCATTGCGGCTGATGACGCGGATTCGTAGAATGACGCAACACGTGCAGTCTCGGCGTAGACACGTGGGCGCGCGACTCGATGAAAGTGTCTCGCAAAATCTCGCGTGTCTCGAATTTAGCAATTTGCAGCTGCTCCGAATCAGAAAATTGCCGGATCCTCGTTGCCGTTCGAGTCCGAGTCCGCGTTCTCAATGCTCGTCGCTGCTCGTTGAATCGAGGAACGTCAGGCTTTAACGGTGACAAACGGGCACGCGCGCCATCCGCGATGAAGGAGGATACGTTTTCATCTCGTTCTCAATGTTGCACGAGTCGGGATTTTCGAGGGGATCTCGTGTATTCCCACCCCTCCGAAAGGGATAGAGGGGGAAGCCGCCGCGCGTTCCGCCGTGGTCTCGAATTCCGTCAGAGTCCGCGGCGAATCCCGCGCGCGGAAAAAAAACGGACGGACAGAAAACAAATGGAATTGCATAGACGGCGCGAGCGAAGGCTTATTGCGTAAAATGAATCACAAGTGGTCAGGCAGGCTCGCGCGAACGTGCAACCGGTCAAAGGAACCCCCCGATTCTATTGCGAGCCCCCGACCGGTTGACGGTGGAATTTCTGTTCGGCCTCTCGTTGTGTTCTTCCTCTTTCTCCGCACCGCGCGGACCTGGACCGTCGTTGTATCGCGTTCGCCGATTGCGTTCCGAATTTTCTACCTTTCCTGGGCGAGCCGTTTAGCTCCGTTTAGCAGCCGAGATCGAGCCACGAGTCTCGGATGACGTAATTGATCCAGAATTATTCCGGCATCGTCGTCGTTAGAGAGACACCAGAAGGGAAGGAGGAAAGGATTCCTCGCGTGGCCCGAAGAGAGACGTCGCAGCCGCTGTCCGCTGTCTTGTTCTCGCTGTGGAAACAAATCGAATTTAAGATCCGAAGCGAGGTCCGACTCCGAGGCAGACATCGAGACTCGAGGATCGAAGCGCGCGGGGGTTTCGCTCGATTCCACGTCTGGAACTTGGTGGAGAGAAAGTGCCGCGCCTCCTCCGGGAACGTCGGTCCGGGTTCCTCGGATCGGGCCTCGAATCGCCTCTCGGCGCGTGACGCAATCGCTTATATTGTCCGTGTCGCAAGAGAGCAGAGCGAGTTTCGGCCTGTAAATCTCTCGCGATTTGCACGCCCCGTCGCGAAGCATCTTTTTACGAGAAACAGCCAGGCTGTTTCGGAAATTTGCCAAGACGCCGACGAAAACCGCCTCCCGCGGGATACGCGCGAGGGTATTCCCCTCCTCCGGGTTATGGGAGGAGGAGACATTAAAAACCTCTCGCGGATTCCCACAACTGCTTCCGTTCCGAGCGGAATCGCCACCCGCTCGGCATCGCTCGGCGGAGACAGCCGAGAACGCGCATCTGAAACTCCGGTCTCTCGGGCCCGCGACGGAAGATGCGGAGCCCGCATCTGGCTGATTTAAGGCAGCCATAATTTATCAATTTAGTGGGGCATTTTTCATCGGTACGGTCCGTCTGTCCGGTCTCCGTACGTACACAGCATCACGATAGAACGTGAGCCGAGCGCGTAAGGCGATATACCATACACACCGGACGTGCCTCCCCGTTGCGCGCGAGGTAGGCAGCGGAGCGACGCGATATTTACAGTCGCCGCTTACCCACATCCACGCAACGCGGTTTTACTCCTTTATCCTCTCTCCACCCTTCCTCTCCCTCCTTCCTATCCCCTCGTCCGGTCCCGCTTAACACCCACGCGCGGGCACACGGATGAGAGTGAGATGCAGGCGCGCGTTGCTCCATCCGCCGCAGCTGCGCTTCGCCTTTCTTCCACAGAGCACCCGGAGGATTTCGCGATTCAGCTTTTCCTCCGGGACACGATAGATGGGCTGCTGCGGGGGGGGGGGGGGAGCGGCGGTGGCGGCGGCGGGTAGACGAGCGCGCGCAGGAAGCGCGGAACGCGCTCGCATCATCGTCCGGAGTAGACAACGGATATTGGAATAACCGACGGGGATATATATTAACGCCCGAGAGGGTCGGCAGCCACGCCACAATAGTCCTCCTCCTCCTCCTCCTCCTCCTCCTCCTCCTCCTCCTCCTCCTCCCCAGATGGAATTTCACGGAACGCACTCGCGAGAGGAAGTCGCTGTCGCAGGTTGAACGCTGCGTGGCGCGCGGGGACGCGCGAAACCGACTTTCGAGCGCAGGCAAAAACTGCCGGAACGGTCGTTTTCGTTGAGCGAAGGGAGGAATGGCCGCACCGTTACGGCGACACGTGGGAAATCCAGCGTAACTGAATTAGAACGTTCCGGCCTCCCGCGCGCCGACTTTGCGCGGGAACTCGCTGTCGCGATCCAAGTTTCCAGGATTATCATTGAAAGGGCCGCCTCCGCGTGCGGAGATCGTTAACGAGTCCTGGCCGGAGGGGCGGGCTTGCGGGTGGAAAAGTGTAGCTAGCGGTTAGACGCACTCGGAACTTGGACGACGCGACCTTCCTTTCTCACGGCTGACTTCCTGGCTCTGTCATCCTCCAGTCGGGAGGCCAATGCAGGCCAGCACGAGGCGGCGAGGAATATCGCGGCATCGTGGGATCGTTTAACCGTTGGAAGCGATGCAGATGCGAGGTGAAAAGCCACGCGGAACGCTGCAGCGCAATTATCGAGGGATGAGCGATAATAATCTCGAGCCATCATTATTGTGAGAGATTGGAGATCGATTAGCGCGGATATTTATGTAGCTATTGGTGCGCGATGTACATGTTACCGTTCCGCGCGAATCACCGCATCGCCGAATCGCGCGAATCATGCGTTGGCCCGATTGGCATCGATTGAATTTCTTTCCAGGCGCATCCGCATCGGAATCTTCTCTCGTCATTTGTCGAACGTCGCAAAGTTACGCGAGCGCGAAGTTATGACGAGTCGGGACCCTTGGCGGGCGGACGGGAGATCGCGGTGAAAGCTTCGGTCGAACGCAAAAGTCAGAAAGTCGCCGATGCGCCGTTCCACGGAGTCAAATTGATAGACGGACGATGTTACTCGGGAAGCGGGAACAGCTCAACTTTGGCAACGACCTTTCGCGTTCTCCTTGTTGATGTTATTAATCTCCAAAGGGTTTGCGGAATCGAGCGAACGCAAGTCGACTCTCGCATGAGTGACATTGGAAAATATGTTAAAGTAAAGCGATGTAGCTCGCCTGAGAGAGTTTTCGTCGGCCGCTCGAGTTACGATTAAATCCGTAATGCAAAGCGTCGATAAAAAGGTGGCGCAGGCTCGTTCCGTCGTTGCTGAATTGTTCCGGTTTAACGACACCGGATTCGTCGAGAGGAACGAAGCGCGAGATTCACGAGGGATCGTCACATCCTCGAATTAAAAGAGGGAGGGCGAGCGCGAAATAGAGGTCAAACGAACGGGGAGGGTGAACTAAATCGAAGTCGATCTAATCTGAACCTCGCCGAACCTCCTTTTTCACCTCCCACTGCGGGACATGCGCGCGGTGACAATCCGCGATTCGTACGCTCGATGTTGAAGATGGACTCGATAACGCGCCTAAACGATAATTGACGTTTCGCGGATGAGGCGGAGGAAAGCGCGTTTCATCGTACGCGATCGTCGCGATAACGCTTATCGCGCGATTGTAATGGACAGTCATGAGGGAATCGTGTCAACCGCGATCTCGACGCCGCGCGTCGCCTTATCGGACAAAGCGTTATCGCCGAGATCTTGGCCGCTTTGACGCTCGAGCCGCGATAAATCGATCGGATGACGGACATCTCCCGATTCTCTTTCTCTGTCGGTCCGCGCGATTCGTTGCCGCTCGCTTCCGCTAATGCGCGATCCCTCCTGCGATCCAACCTGCAATCCCGCGGAAGACGGAGCTACGGAGGTCAGAAAAGGCGCCAACACGGCGTCTCTAATAACGTTGCAAAACGAATCGACCACGCGGCGAAAGTTCCCCTCCTCCTCCCTCCTCTCCCCCCGCGCGCGAAACGAGCCGCGGATCGTTCGTTTGCGGTCGATATTGTCGATGGGGGATCGACGCGCCGACGTGCGCCGATATCGCGCGATGGAAGTATCGATCGACCCGTCTCTCGAAGCAACGATTGTGAAATAACGCACGCCATTTTCGATCCAGCGGCGAAAATGGGCGCGAACGATCGACTCCCATTATTCCACGCGCGATGGAATCGCTCGACGGAATATAGCGCGCTTAAGGACATCGCGTTCTATTTGCCTTCTCCCTGTTACGCGGGTTGCTTTTACTGCCCCACCGGCTAGATGCAAAATCAGCGACGCGTTTTGGTACATCCCTCTTTACTGAGGCGGCAGTGAATCCACCGTAATGCGCGATTTAATCCACCGGCGGCGTGGAGTAATTAATCGACGATCGTCGAGCGATTATACCGATCGTCCTGCGGGCGATGGCGCTCGTTATATTCGTTTTTCTTATTCATACGCGATTCTTGTGCACCCTCCGTTCCCATCCGCGCTCCGTTATCAATATTCAATGTCCCGGTTTGGTTGCTTGTAGCTTTTAAGGATCCGGATCCGCTAACGAGAGGGTGCAGCTATTTATGTAGCACCGGCATGTCCTTCAAGGCGTTTGTCTTCCTCTTGACCTTCCACCCTCGATATTCCACCTCCGATCACGACTAATCGTCCGCCCACTCGCGACTCCTGCTACGTATTCACTTTCGCATACCCTCGCAAACATCACCACCACCACCACCACCACCACCACCACCACCATTAGCAGCAGCAGCAGCAGCAGCAGCAGCAGCGGCAGCAGCGGCAGCGTGAGCGGCGGAAACAACAACGAGCGAGGGTGGTGTCCAACCCTCTCGGTGGCCGGCAAGGCAGGGGAGACGAAAGAGTAGGAGGATGGATGGGAGGATGGAGGGGACAGGCGGAGAGAGCACTCGGTCGATCTCTCGTCGTTGCCAGGCGACCAACATCCACCACCAGGCTCTCTCTCAACCCCCGCGACTAACCCCTAGGAGCGTAACTCCTGAAAACCGGCGCCATCTACGCCACCCCATCGAGCCACCGAGCAGGGGGCTTCATTCTCTCTCTCTCTCTCTCTCTCTCTCTCTCTCTCTCTCTCTCTCCCTCCTGGCTCAGGGATGTCCCCTCGATCCCCGCGATCGTAGTCGCGCGATGCACCCCGCGATGCTCAGTCCCACACTCGGAGGCGCCGCCGGTTGTCGCGACGCGTTTCGCTTTCGTCGTCCTGCCTCCTCTCTCTCTCTCTCCCCCACACCCCACCCCGCCGTCCCGATGATGCGTTTCGCGGCTGATCGGATCGGAGGGTGGTAGTGGCGAGTGCCGGCGAGAATAATCATCCTCCTCGTCGAGGATCTCGTCCTGGCGACGTCCTCGCGGGAGGACGACTCCTCGTGTCGCCTCGGAAACCTGCGAGGAGCGACGACATCGGGGGGTTGCGTCGTCGCCATATTGCCGAGGCGACGTCTCCCCTGGAGCACAGTGCAGTGCGGCACGACGATTGCGACGAGGCACGCTGCTGCTGGCCTGGTCGGTGGCTTCTACGCGAGTGCGTTCCGGGCTTGTTCCTCGACAATGGTCATCGCCGTGGTGAAATCGCGCGACAACCCCCCCGGCATCGCGGACACTCGCTCGCTCTCTCTCGCGCCTGTCGCGCTTGCGAGCGCGGGGGTCGTTGAACCAGGGGTAAGTTGGCAGACAACTTATCGGTATTGACACGTGTTTTTCCATCGACAATTTCACGCTCTCGTGCGCGCGTGCATGATCGCATCAGCTCGCAATTAGATCGCCGAGAGGGCGATCTGGGACATCTGATAAGCGGATGACTCTTGATAAGCAGGGAGGAACGTTTCTCAAGGCACGAACACGCGGCGCTTTTAGACGGGGCGTATCTCAAGACTCGCTGGATGCTTCTCTCCTGAGAAATAAGGCCGCGGAAACAATGCGTCCCCGATAAAACTCGGAATCCGTTCGAGTGGACGGCCGAATTAAATTTTGGCCGATGTTTGCGTAGCGAGACAGCCTCGATAACGCCGAAACAATTCTGTCGTTCACGGCGATAACGGAAGCTAGAGAAAAATACCGATCGCCTTATCTCGATAATGACAAACTCGACAAACTCGGATCGTTTCTGAGGCGCCTGATAACGGCGCTTTCGCGCTACGGATAATTGATACTGGAATTCCTGGCGTCGGCGTCACGGCGGCATTCGATGCGCTCCGCGATGAAAGCCGTGAAATAACGACAACGCGTGGGACAGATTTATATATAACGTGCAACGTGTGGGATTTATCCCCCGACTAATAAAAGACTAATAAACCCGGGACGAGGAGTCGGTAATACGCGTGTTCACATCGACCTGTCACGATTTTAGATTCAATCCGCGTCGTCTCTCAAGCTTGACCCGCCGCGTCCTCTTAACCTTTCGACCGTCCGATGAATGATTGATTGAATTATTTCCCGCTATTTCTATCGTCGTTCACCTCGCCCCGTCGCATTTCCGAATCGCCGTTAACGAGCAACGGCGCCTTTTTTTAGCGATTAGCCGAAAGCTGCAGGAAAACATCTGCTGGAGTCTCGGGGAGGGGGGAGGGGAGAGCAGGAACAGAATGAGGGTGCGTGTTTATTCTGGATAACTTCCAGGTCACGTGACGGATCGATCGATTAACGAAGGCGCGCCGTGAGAATCAACACGTCATTTTGATTACTCCCTTTATTTCCTTTCCCTTCTTTTCTTTTCTTCTTTTTATTTCGCTTCCGCTTCCCGATGTTGTTTGCGGTTGTAAGCGCGTAAGCGCGTGAGCGCGTGCGGTTTACACGAATGCTGAAAATGAGGCGCGCCTGCGTCGTCGTCGACGACGTATCATATATTTATACGCGTGCGATCTCATAAGTTTCTCCGTTATGCCGATAACGAGGAAATGAGCGAGGAAACGGTGGGTGTCGCGAAACGACCCATGCCGCGCCTAACTTTATGAATTCCCCGCGCGCGGGGAAGGCCCTTGTTATCTGTCGATGACGGAAAGATGCTCGCGGATCAAGAGAGAATATCGTGCTTGAGATTGAGAGAGGAAGATGGTAGAGGATGCGATGTAATCAGCTCAGTATTACACGCGTTCGATGCAAGCGTCAAAGTCGGCGACATTGCGCGCGAGGAAGGAATCATCGACTTTATTCGTGTCTCTCGGACGCGAGTGCGCGAGTGCCGTTTCTCGTCGCGGAATTCGCGGAGAGCAGTCGCGCGTCATCTCGGAAACGTTCTTCTCCGAGAGCGACTCGCTATCGCGCCATCATCGCTATTCCGCGCGGTGGGATTATTCTTATCCGCGGATAGCGGATATTAATCCCGCCGCGAGTACGCGCGCCAGCGCGCGCATTCAGCCCGACGACGGCGAACGGCGACGATCCACCACCGCGGGGCAAGATTAAAATTGGGATTAATCGAGCGAGATTATTCGCGAGTCGCGCGAGCCCGCGCGATAAGCGGCTCGTCGAGTTGTACTATTTGGCGCGATTCACTTTTCGCGGCGTCGCAGCCGCGGTGTCGTTGAAAAATAACCCTCGCCCTGCACCACCTTTCCTCCAAGGTCTCAAGAACGGCGCACGCCGTTCCCTTTATGCGCGAGCGCGCATAATGCGGCGAGTCCCGGCGCGGCTCCGCTCGGCGCGGCGCGGCGCGGCGCGGCGCGGCGCGGCGCGGCGCGGCGCGGCGCGAAGGGAGAGAAGAGGATGCTCTCGAAAAAGTGCGGTAACAAAGTTGCGCGGTGCGCACACCCACGTCCGCGAGATCCAGAATGTCAGGGTCGTACCTTAACCCCGCGCTGTCCTTCGCTGCCTCCGCACCGTGCACCCTCCTCCTCCTCCTCCTCCTCCTCCTCCTCCTCCTCCTCCTTTTTTCTCGCCGCGTTGTATCTCCGCCGGCGCAATAGCCGGATTTTTCCAATTCCCGTCCTCTCCCTCCCTCCCTCCCACCCACCCTCCCCGCGGAATCACCGTTAAACACGACACACTGTTAACCACCGCACGAATTAAGGTACGCTCGCTTAAAAGCAGACCCGTAAACCGACGCCCACGCAGCCGGTACCTGTTATATGCGGTGCGTGCGTCCAGGGGCGGATCCGAGAGCGAATCGAATGCTGTTGCGGGTTCCATTGAAGTCGTTGTCGGTTATCCCCATTTACGTCCAATCCCGATTCGGTACGTGCGATTCGAGCACGTCTAGTTGGCCACGCGACGTTGGCCGCACGAGTGACACCTGCATCTCGGGAGGAGGTCAGAGAGAGACCGCGCGTTGATCGCGCCGACAGAGACAGACGGTGAAGCTGATCCTCGGATCCTCGACGAGCGTAGGTTTCCCGCATGATCGGCGCGATCGGCCGATACGGCCCTGGGAATGCAAGTGCAGGGTAGCCAGACAGAAAAATCCGAGAGGCTCTCCTCTACCGATGAGTGCCACGAATAAGGGCCACATAAAGACGAGCCATAAAACTATGATTTACGTCTTGTCATTGATGCGTTTGCTGTCTGTCCGTTGCATCGATCAGTCCACCCATGGTTTCATCCGTCTGTCCACCAGGCGCTCGTGCGCACCCATATGAGCTCCCTCCCTCCCTCCCCTTCTCTATCCTTCCTTCGGTCTACCGCCGTCTCTCTTCGTTCCCCTCTTATTATCTTTCTTATGGCCTGCCTTCTTGCTCCTTCTTCTACCACTTCTTCTTGTTCTTCTTCTGTTCTCTCTCTCTCTCTCGTTTTTCTCCACTGGTCCCGCCGGATAGGCATATCGAGCCATGATCGATTCGCTGCTTGGAAAAAGTGGCGCGTCGCTATGACGATGCTATGAGACATCACGAACATCGCGTGCGAATACATATACGTAAACACGCGCGCGCGCGCGTTAATTGATGTCAATTTGCGGAAACGATGAAGCTGCTCACCAGGTGGAGACCAGGTGGAAATTTGAAAATAAATTTGATCAGACGATCAATGCTGCGTGGAGTTTGTGTCGAAGGGCGGCTCGCACGGCTCTCCGGATTCTTCTCTCCCTCGCTCATTGTCCTCGAGAGGCGAGTTATACGTACGTACACGTGTACGGTGCGGTCAGTGGGTTATTTAAAGTTTTAACGCAGTCCGCGGACTCTTGGCCGACAGGACGGTTACGTTTAATGGCGTCTGCGGTTTCCCATCAAACTTCTCCGCACCTGACATCTCGCACTTATACCCCCGCGGATTCCATCGTCTCTCATCCTCCTGCCGTCTCTCAGGATCCCCCAGCCCCTCTTAGTCTGATTTCCTTCTTTGCTTATGCATAAAGGAGTACTTTCCCAAACAGTGTTTACCGACCATTCCGCAGTATCTCTAAAGTGATTTCTTTACGTTGTCATTATCCGCGCGCATTATCCGCGCGAGCCTCGGTATCGGTATCTCTGGACGAACGATCAAATTCTCGTCAGGAGAAAATGAACTCTGAATTTGCCAGGCAGACTGAACAAGTGGAGCGATTCCGCGAACGCGCCGCTGCACCGTGCGCGTTCCCATGTTGCTCCATTACCGAAGATGACGCAAGTACCGCGCCTTAATCGCCAGATTACACGGTTCGCGATGTAAAAGCTCCGTGCGGGACAACGCGAATTAAGTACGAGATAAAAGTCATCGTCGTCGTCGTCGTCGTCGTCGTCGTCGTCGTAGTCGTCGTCGTCGTCGTCATCGGCGGCGGCGGCAGCGGCGGCGGCGGCGGCGGCGGCGATTCTCGTCGGAACTTTCGAGTGAAAGTGATCGCCGTCGCCACCTCGGCCGCCGCTTGTTAAGACGTCAGTTATCGCCGGCTGTCGGTGATTAATCCGACAGGTTGGAGGCGGAATTATAAAACGGCGAAAGGCGTTATCGCGCGCGCGAGGCGAGGCGCGAGATAAAGACGAATGCGTTCAGCCCGTCCGCCTCGCGACGATACGACGCATCATCCCGGACACGGTTCATCACGGTGATGAGGAAGGACAGGAGCCCATTTATCAGGGCCTCGTTCGTAGAAATCTTACCGAGCGAGTCGAATGATAACTCAAAGGATACTCTCAAGATTATCAAGGATCGTTTCATCTTATCTCGCGAGCTTATGAATGATAAATCTTCGGGGCTTGAGAAGGCTTTCTCTCGATTGCCGCGGCTCAAAAGCACTAAAGCGGCCAACGGTGAGTTGGCCTCCTCGGGAGAGAAGGGGGAAGGGAGCAGGCCGGGACGGAGACGGGGGAGGGGGGACAAAGTCAGAAGTTAATTAATTAATATTAACGCTTGTCACGATGGCGAGTGCGGTTTGGAAGCACGTAGCGCAGAGATCCGGCGTCGAGAATGGTGGAAAAACTTTTCCTGCAACGTGGCTTCGTAACTACATGGATTCAGGGTCGGATCGGGATTCCTCAGGATCTCCGGTCGTGCCGGGGATGCTCTAAGAGTAACAGAGTAATGCCGCGTGCGCGTTATTCCGGTCGTTTAATATCGCCGGGCTCTATAAATAAGCGCGATGCAAATCGTCCGCATTGTCTTCGCGATAAATCGTCCGCGTTTGCTGCACCTCGCTTAAACACCGCGACGTAATTAATATGCACGCGCGCGCGGATTTACGACGGTAACGCCGAGATTAATCCTCCCGGCGGAGGATACTTTGGCGATCCGCGCGGCGCGACGCGGCGCGTCGCGTCGCGTCGCGTCGCGTCCGGCCCTGCGCGAGTACGCCGAGTCGCGAAGGTGAGCGCGCGGTTAATTTGCATAATCAATTCAAAACGATGAGTCTCGCGCCTCGAACGGATCGGTCATTCTTTTCCCCACGGCCCCCGGTATGGAAGAAAAGCCATTCCCAGCGTTATATAAATTACGGGTCGTCTCGGCGCCCGGCGAGAGGCGCGCTCTTACGATTGTCGGGACGGCGGTGGCGGTGGTGGTGTTGGTAGCGGTAGCAACCGGGGCTCTTAAGTCCCGTCGTGATAGCTCCGCTTCGATTCGGATCTCTGATTACGCATCTCGGGCGGCCGACTCCTTGGCGCGCGCGCGCGCGCGCGGGGGATAAAAAAAAAGAGAAGAAGGAAAGACGTAAGGGACAAGAGAGGAGGAGGGAGGGAAGCGAGGTGGCAAGCGAGGAGGAAAAAACCACTCGCACTCGCGCGGTGCGCTTGCGCCGGATCGGCGGACGTAAAACGCTTTTACGAGCGTTAAAAATCGCCGTGGCACGGCGTCCCGGCGCCGTTCCTTTATTTCCGTTGCGGTAATCCCCGTCCTCCCTTTGTACCGTTATACCTCGCTCCGTAGGATTCGTAAACAACGAGTCCTTCGCCGCTTTTAATCTCCTCGTCGTCCGTAGAGGCCAGGGGACTGACTGCTGTTCCTTGCTCGCCTCTCGCCGACGCGAGTCGTCGATGATTCGATTGCATTAGTGATTGCAAACGCGCCCGCTTGTTCCCGTTTCAGATGTGAGCTGCTGAAGGTGGGATTCCCAGGAACCGCTAGGTCCTCGCGATGGAGGCAGGACCGAAGCAGCAGCAGCAGCAGCAGCAGCAGCCGCAACAGCAGCAGCCGCTGCCGCCGCCGCCGCCGCAGCAGCAACAGCAACAGCAACAGCAACAGCAGCAGCAGCAGCAGCAGCAGCAGCAGCAGCAGCAGCATCAACAGCAACAGCAGCCTCAACAGCAGCCGATTCAGCAACAGAACTTGGCCGGCAACACGGTCCAGCCTCAGAGCCAAGCGATCAGCGTTTGTCAGGCTGCCGTTGGCTCGGCGTTGCCGAATCAGGGCCAGCAGAATGCGGAGGACGCGCTCGCGACCTCGGCGGAGAACACTCCGGTCGACGAGGGTGTGCTTCTCGCGCGGATCCATGTGCCCGAGCTCTACGTCAGCAAGTGTCTGCAGTTCCCGAAGGATCAGCTGGTCTGGGACGTGAAGCAGCAGTGCCTGGCGTCCTTGCCCAAGGTATGAATACGCGAGTGTCCGTCGCGTGTAAAGCTCTCTTTCTCTCTCTCTCTCTCTCTCGTCCGATAGCCCGAGTATCCCTTGGGGGAAGCCTTGAAAACGGCCTGTGGTGGAGCGTGTGGGGTGGGGGCGGAGGGGGGCGGCGGCGGCGGAGGTTTCATCGATGCGCTTAAGAACGATCGAACCATTCTCTACGGACGGACTAAAATTTATCTCCCGGCTGCTCGATAACGCGAGAACGGACAGGCGGACGGGCGAATGTACGGATGAACGGACGGACGGACGGACGGACGGACGGACAGGCTGCGCGGATGGAAGATGAGGGGGAGAAATTGAAAACGGAACGCATTATTCTCCTTCGCGGCGATAAATCCCGCGCGCGTACGTACCACCTCCGCCGCGTGTTATTTCTGGCCGGACGATCCTTACGTCGGAAATTTATGAAGCCCGTGGCGGATTCTCGTTTCGCCGTCTCCGTGTATCCAGCGTTCGTTCGGGCGCGGGCGAGCGGCGAGTCCTTCGCACGATAATTACACGTATTTCGTTGAGAAATTCCCCCGCGCGATCGAAAGCGCCGGTAAATGTAATCCGTAGCCCTGATTTAGCGCGCGAGAGAGACGGACGTGAGAGGGAGGGGAGTGCGAGGAATGCCTTCCTCCCGCGCGTACGTACGTACGATCGTACGGTTTCGTTGAGAAATTCGCCCGCGCCGATCTCCCGAGCGAGCGAGCGAGCGAGCGTACTTGGTGTATAATATAATTCGTACCTGCGCCACCCGGGGGCGATTTGTTCCCGCTGGAAATTGCGGTCGCGTGTATATTTCACCGGGGATCGCCGAGTATCGATTAATCGCCGATTACGGTCGAACCCCATCGGATCTGTCATTTATCACCGTGCATTCGCTTCTCGCGTGCGCGCGGGCGCAAAGTATCAAGGACTCCATCAGGCTTTTTTCGAAGGACGGCTCCCTCCGCCCGTCCTTATTCTCTCTTACCTTCGTCTTATCTTCGTCTTTCCTGCTCCCTCCCCTTTCTTTCTCTCTCTCTCTCTCTCTCCCTCTTCGGATCCCTCGCTCCGTTTCTCCTCTCCTCTCCTGCCGACTGCTCTCTTCGTCGTCGCGAAACCGCTCGTAGTTCCTCGGGCGGCAAAAAGTACTGCGCACAATGTTGCACCGAGAGTAGCAGGGCGTTTTACATGCCGATTTCGCGAGATTGCAGACAGCGCTAAATTAAGAGCCGCCAGAGCGAGTAATGACGAATTCTCGAGGCGAGGAGAGAGCGAGATTCCAGTCTCTTCTGCTGCTTTCATGGCAAACCGTCCCACGGGACTGCCGAGAGTCACGAAGAGCACGCCGGATTCGCCAAAGACGATGATCTGATCGAGCCTTCTCTCTCTTCTGTTCATTCCGCGCGGGGCACTCTTCCGCGAGGGAACTCTTCGGCGTTCTCTGCACGCGCTCCGGCACGTGATCCACGTGATCCAGCTGGAGTGTGATCATGTGATACGCGAACGATGTCAACGGGATGGGATAATTTCCGCTTAAAATCTTAAAGAACAATCGCGAATAGCGAATTATTCAAGCGCTGCAATATTGCTCGCTCGTTGATCACGTCGAATCGATGTCGAAGACGATATCGCTGTGCGATCCGGCTGTGCTCATCGTTCTTGAGAAGGCTCGAGCACCCGCTCTCGCTCGATTCTCGAGAATTTTGACGATCGCGCAATAACACACTTTCTAGATGCACTTTGTCGCCGAGGCGTGTCGACGACGGACACGCGCGAAGATGTCGTCTCTCTCAGGCGACATGGAGACTCGAATGTCGATATATATATATATATGTGTGTGTGTGGCTTTTCGCTTTCTGTGAAGCCGTCACGCTCCGTCCTTCCCTTTCCGCCCTCCCTTCTCTCTTCCCCTCTGTCTCTCTTGGTCTCTGTCACGCAAGGATTTTCACGCGTGTCGTCTTTCTGCCCCACATGCTTGCCTTCCGGGACACAGGAGGTACAGCACAGAAMCCCCGATATTTGTCCCCGTTAAGCCTCCCCGCCGCCTCCCCCCGCCCCCACCTCCGACGACCAGCTGCTTGTTCCTCCATTTTCGTTTCGCTCGCCTTGGTTCTCCGTTATTTTTCCCTCCTTAATTTTTTCTCGCAGCCACTTGACGTTTCTCTCACGTCCCGCGAATCGATCCGCGGACCTCAGCCCGCGAGTGAATCGCGCTACCGGCCGCTACGTGAAGGAAACTCAAGGTGACTTGAACGCGCGGTGTCAGTACGCGGCTGATCGATCAGATGATGAATTACGCGCGTACTGGCACCGTCCTCCGCTCCCGCAATTCCCGTCAGAGTATCTTTGCCATTTCTATCCCAGGTCTCTTCTTTTTCTTTCGTATATATGTACACGTTACGTTTCCTCACCGAGAGATTATCCGCGCTCAGGATGAATTCGACGACACCAGCCGCGAGCGGTAATTCGAATAATCGCGCGTTAACGCGCGTTTGTGCAGCGTTGCTCCGATTATCGTCGAGCTTTGCCTCGTCCTCCGATTCATCCTGAAGCGACACCTTACGATGTGTATATATGCACTCTTGCGTACTCTACTCCTTATACAATTATCATAAATGTGTATAGATTTACATTTATACGTATAATATTATATATATATATATATATATATTTTTTTTTCTTTTTTTCTTCTTCCGCCTCGCGCGCGCGATCGCCGATGAACGTGTATTTTCTGACCTGTGGTGTTGTTGTTGTTGTTGTTTTTGCTTTTGCCTCACCCTGCACGGGGACGAAATACACTCTACACCCGCCACCAACCACCAACCGCCACACCTGTGCCACTTGTCGTGTTGTGGGGCCCTATCTACGAATGCGCGCACGTCCCCCTTCGTACGAACGAACGAATACCGCAAATACCGTGCAATAAAAAAACGCGCCTTTCTCGGGGCCCTCCGCACCTCCACTTCCGGTTATGTTACGGATAAACCACCGACAACCGCTTCTCCAACCCCTTTCGAGCGCCTCGCAGGTGGCCACTTGGTACAGGGTACGTCTTCACTATTACTAATAGCATGCGACCACGCCTTTCGTTCCTCGCCGATCGGCCCGACGTTCCCTCCCCCTTTTGTGTGCCTCGTTTTGCGCCGATTTACGCGGCGAGAGGAGACAGCGATGACCGGAAAGGGAATGACGATCGGAACTGTTCGCTGCGTCAGCTCTTGCCTCGCTGCTGCGCAGCACCGTAACACCCGGAAATTGGAAATTCAGGATTCGGGATTCGCGCTCTTTGCGGAGAACCGCGGAGATCATTGATCCCGTCAGCGCGCGCGATACTCTTTGTATTCGTACACGCGTGGCGCGTGTTTGTTAACTTTTGGCTCGCTGAGTCCGCGGAGAAAGTTTTGCAGCGGAGCGCCGCGTCACGTCGCGCATTTGCTATACGATCCGGTTACGGTGCTGGAGTTACGTAAGCGCGTAATTATTTTTATGCATTTTTACTCTAAACGAGTCGTCGGCTTTAATTAATAAGCGATTTTCTCGTCCGTTTTTCTTCGCATCTCGCCGTTTAACGCGCGTTGGATAAAATATTTCATAAATTGACCAACGAGGCAGCCAAGCGTCCGATCGACTCGAGCTTCGATGGATCGAACTGACGTCGAGCCTCCTTCGTCCGTGTCATTCCTTTTACGTCTGCGCGCGGTCTCCGCGATTTCGCCGCTATTACAGAACCGCTACGATTTTACATTCCACCCGCGAGATACAAACTCGATGTCGATTAGCATGCTCCTGTAATGCGATCCGCGTACAGTCGGCCGGCGTTACTTTTAGCAACGTAATCATCCTTAACCAGTGGTTCCTGCACGATGATAGCTGGCACGATGATTGTTGCTTCGACGTATTAGAGGAAGACGCGAAGACGCGGAACCTCGGATCGCAGATCAAGCCTGAACACGTTCCGGGCGGAACGTGTCCCTTAGCCTCCCCCTCCTCCTCCTCCTCCCCCGCCCCCCGAATTTTCGGACGCCCCACCGTCCGAATCCCGAGGCTCCGCGTCTCCGCGAGCAGAGATCGGCGACACGATCCTCTCATGGACGATTGCATGCACGATTCGTGGCACGGATCGAACGATCAAGCCTCGTGGAGGTGCGCGAAATGCAGAATGGTGTATTCGCGCGGTCCAGAGCGATGCTGCGCTGCGTCGCTTAAATCTCCCGCATGGAGCGAAACCGCGGAGCGAGCGCTCGATTCGCGGCCCGCGTCCGTGAATCGGCGTTTCGCTCAAGGTGCGACTGAAAGGGACTTGCAAGACCGCAAGTCTGCCCCCAGCGGAAAGGGAGAGAGCAAGGTACGTCACTCACACAGATTTACACGTTGCGATAGCGTGCGAGCGAGCAGACCTCAGCTCGCCGTAGATCTCGCTTTTCGGCGCGCGCGTGCGCGCGCGCTCGCGCGCTCTTACGCCGCGCCGTTTTGCATCATAATGCGCGTTGATGTAACGCGAAGGCCCGATAGGATATCCGCGATGATCTCGTCGGGCGAGTGTCCTCCATCGAGGTCGCGCGCGCCATTCTGTCGGCCTCCCCGGCGAGACTCGCGCAGCTTGCGCGTTAATGTCGCTGCTGCTGCTGCTGCTGCTGCTGCTGCTGCTGCTGCTGCTGCTGCTGCTGCAGCGGTGACTTTCGTTTTCGCCGAGAGGTTAACGAAACCGTTGAACCCACATCGATTCCCGCGCTGCGTTCCCGCAGCCGAGAGACGCGGCGGAAGGAACGCATTCTCGGCGAGCGGCTGCGATGAAACTTGCCATGCGAGATTTGTTCGTACAATTTCTCGATCTCGACTGCCCTGCTCTTTTCCTCTCACGAGAGAGATGTCTCGCGCGGAGGAGGCGCGGCTTCTTCTCTGCTCCTTCTCTCTCGGCAAGATTGATACGCACGACGAATGACGGAGAGCTCTCGAAATTTTCTGGGACGCTAAATTACCTCCGTTTGCCGTTCCACTGGCTAGAGTATCGATCGGTCGAGGCAGCGCCCGTTTCTTGGGTCGCGAACGAGAGAGAGAGAGAGAGAGAGAGAGAGAGAGAGAGAGAGAGAGAGAGAAAGCTAGCCAAGAATTTCGTTGTTCTTTTTGCTATCTTCTTCCCAGACGCTCGAAATACACCGTGTACCGCTAACGATGCCAGCTCGTTACACTCCTTTCGTGTGTATCGCTTCCGATCACCTTAGCCCAAGGCTCATTCTCGGTTTAAAATTACTACATCCTCTCCGTCTTTCTCTCTTTGTGATTAATTCGCGCAACTACACTCGGCCGATCGAGATCGGAAGGGCCGTTCGCGCGGTTCGCCGAAAGTTCGCCAAAGCGAGCGCGTGGAATGGAAACGGAGAATTTCAGTTCCGGAGTAGAGTCTCGGGCGAATGTTTCGCTCTCCATCTCTCTCGCGAGTACTCCTGGCGTACTCGCAAACGCAATCTCCGTCCCTCGGTACTCCTCGATCGATAAAATCTTATTATTAGGCGATGATGGTTAGCTCCTGGAAGCAATCGCCGAGATCACGGCGCGATCGTCCGGTGCTTATCGCCGCAAATGCGCGTGTTTCACCGATATCACTGTACCGGAACAGACCGAATATTACCAGCATGATGATAGTATATCGTTTCATATCCGGCAGGAGGATCTCAGCGCGGATAAGTTGAGCCACGGCCGGCAGGATCGAGAAGGCAGAACTTTGTAGGCGTAGACGATCGTCCTGATTCACGATTGCGCGAACCGGCATCATCCTTTACTTCCGATAGGATCGCGCTCCTCTTCTCGCGTTTCTCTTTCTCTAGCCCCCTCGCGGTTGCCCCGCGGGCTATCCGCGCTTCGTCACTTTGCAGGGTGTATTTTTCTCGCGCCTACGACCGATAGGAGGGTGCACAGGGTGTTCCCTTTACGTCCGTTGTCTGGCAGACAATCCACGTCGGGAAGGATTCGATAAAAATCGTGACGCCAGCGTGAGCCGAGAATTCATTCTCAGCGGAATTGGATTCCGAGTCGCGGGAAATAGGAGTTGCGCTAGGAACTTTTTCAGGACAAATGCGGAAACGAGGGAGTGCGGGTGACACGCGAGTACTCGCGAAACTCGCAGCCGTGAGATCGGGAGTGCCCTCGCGCTTGGCTTCGTCGTGCAAGGCTTCCACGGGCTGAGCTCGGATGAGCAAGCGGGATCGCGCGAATAAAACGAAGCGCGGAAACGGAGACTCCGCGGAGAGACTCCGCGGAGGGACTCCGCGTGCGGAAGGCCGCGTCGATGGGAGAACGAAGGATCCGGCCGTCAAGATGGACAAATCCTGCGCCGCCGACACGCCGGAACAAATGCGCGCGAGTCGTCGAGCGGGTACGCGGCATCGATCTATTTATATCGATCGTGTACCGCGAACTGGTCCGAGAATAGATCGAATGGAGATCGATGGCCAGGTTTCCGCGACGCGCGGCGCGGGGGAATGGCCTCGCCGGAACCGGACGAGCACGCTGCATGCCGCGGCGGTTTTCGCGGGGATGATCGAATGGAGATCGATGGCGCCCGCGTTCTTGCATAATGCTAGACGCGACCGCGGAGTCGCGAGTCGTCGGTCATCCGGCGCGATCATTCGCGGAAATGACCAAATGGAGATGGATGATTCGTGATTTGCCTGCTCGCGATTTGCGGGACGGCGCGTTCGCTCTCGCGAGTCCCTCGCGCGGTCGAATGGAGATTGATGGTCGGCGCGGCATTTTAGCGGCGTTTGCCGAAACGACCCTGGGAACCGAGGGCTCTTGAAGCTCTTGAGCGCGAGAAACCGTAAGAATCGCGAAACGGACGAGAGAGAAGGAGAGAAGGAGAATTAAGCGAGGTCGCGAGGAAAGGAGCGCGATTTTCGGTCGGACAAAGCTGGCGAACGAGCCAATTAGGCGACTCGAGATCGAGCGATCGCAGGAGTCTCTCGCGGAGAAACCGGATACGCGGACACGCGAGAGGGCGAGGATACGCGAGCAACTTCCTCGAAAATTACTGCTCGCTGGTCACCCTTCGGCCACTGTTGCTGGATACGTGCGGAGGCGTTGTCGCTTATTTCGCAAAATTGCTGGCATTCCTGGCGGGCAAAGCCTCCTTTGGAAGGATGAACGCGCGCACGCAACGCGATTCGCGCGTCCGGATCGGACGAAGCTGGATCGCGCCAGCGGCAGATCGTCCTTGTCCCTTTAACATTTTTGCCGCTTATTCAATTTAGCGACGAGTATTTATCCTCCCCCCTAGAAGCGCCCTTAGCGACTTGCTTAAGCAGCAAAGAAACGGCTCGGCTTTATTAAACGTTTATTAAACGTTTCTCTCTCTCTCTCTCTCTCTCTCTCTCTCTCTCTCCCTCTCTCTCTCGCGCGCGCGCGTACCTTGATCATCCGCGACCATCTCGCCGCGTGACCGCCGCGCACTCGTGCAGTTTCAGAATCCTCCTTCCGATCAGCATCCGCTTGGCGCTCCAGCGCGCGTCACGGACGATCCTCTCGGGAAGCTGGCGACCCTCCCGAAGCAGGCGAGCCAGAACGATCCCGGCACGATCCGATCTCGATGGATATATTTTAAGAAAAACGAGCAGAAATCTAGCGACACATCCGCCTGCTGCGATTCCATTTTTCTCTCCCTCGGCCGAATCCGCGTCTCTCGGGGGAGGCCGGAGCATCAAGAGACGGGAAGAGATTCGTTCTCTATGTAACGTCGCGCTCCTTTCAGTCACGACGCGATCTAACCGCGCGGCAGTAGCCGGTAACTGCAGCAGCCTTTTACCCGGGGCTCCTCCAGTGCAATCTCGTATTCATGAATTCCTTGTATGTAGCCTCCCCTACGCTCCCCTTCCTCCCCCCTACGTCTCTCCACCTCCGCTCTTGTCCCCGCGGCTCCCCGGGCCCTCCTCGCCGTGTGTGCCGTGCGCGCGGAGAATATCCCGCATGCAGCGTGCAGCGTGTCGGCGACGACGAGCGAAAGAGATCGCGCGCGACGTCAATCGACGTCAATGTAGCCAGCCGCTCGATCATCGAAAATGCAAAGTGCGCCGCTTTCGTACGACCTCGCGGCAGCCGAACGGATGCGTTGTCTGTCGGGCTTTCGTTCGCTGGAGAACGGACGACGCGGCAAAGTTTGGAAAATTCATCGTCGAATTGAGCGATTCCCGATCACCGGCAGTTTCGGTTCGGCAGTAATTAATCTAGCAACGAGGATCGTCCTAGAGATCGTCGACGAAGAAGCTGTCACCAAGTGCGAAGGCGGCATTTTGTCAATCGTTCGCAGGATCATTCGCTGCTCGTTGCTCGCGTTGATCGATACTTAATTTGTTGTTTATCTTTCGTCGCGACTGTCGCGATTGTTTCGCAGTTTATTATTCGTGTTATCCGGAACGCGCGCAACGCGCGCTCGCGACGTGTCCCGATGTTCCTGCGAGGTGAAATATCGATCTTGGTCTATTTTTATGTCGTGCGAGATTAAATCGGCTGCGCACACAGGCGCACACCACGCGTGCGGAAAGCAACGCGTGTCCGTGAAAGGACAATTATCGTGGCACTGGAAGAGTCCCTTCCGCCCTTGGAGCTGGATACGCGGTGGTGTTTTCGGAGCGTATTTCTCACATCGACGTTTAAAATCAAATTCTTGAAGATGCGTGCCGAGTGCAGGCGCGACGCGTATAATCGCGATCGATCGCGCCTCGAGATCGATCCAGGGCGTCGTGTCGGCGCTTCTATCGAGACAAATACCCCGCCGCTATAAATAGTCCATAGAAATGCGATTCTCCGGATGCCGCGGCGACGTCGAGTCGTACCGCAGAAATAAATCTCCGGCGGCGGAGCTCGACGCGTCCGCGACGAGGCTTTCTGAGCCGCGCGAGGAGCGCTCGATCGTCCATCATAAAACTGTTGCAATTAATTACGCGGCGATCGATAGACGTTACGCGCGTCGTCGCGTCCTCGCGGAAAAGGAGATGACTGGAAATCCAAGGCGGACGGCGTTGCGCCGCCGAACAAATCGCTCTCCCGATACGGGACACCGCGCGGTTTCCGTCCCGTCCGCTGCATCTCGAAGAATCTCTCATCTCCGCGATTGCATTTGCTCACGAGCTCCTCGCGCGCTTTGCGAGAGGGTCGAGGCGAGGCTTGGACAGGCTGGAAAAATGATGGCGATGGAAACAACGCGGCCGCGTCGATATTATCGTATCGACTGACGAGCTTGGCGCCGTTAAAAAAAAAAAATTCCTCGGCGAACGTTCCTCGCCGGCTGCCAATATCCGTCAATTTGCGAGTCGCTCTCGGCTGACTTTCTCGCATCCAGAAGAGCAGAGGAGGGCTCCTCCTCCCGCGCACAGCACAGTAATTTCCACTTCGATTAACCGCCGCCTCTCCGCAGCGGGTGCACGACGCGCGCCCGCGCTCCCGAGTTACACGAATTGCCGCTAATGACGTAGTTAACGGTTGATTAAAATCGAGATATGTCCATTTCCGCGGCGGCAGCGGCGGGATTTCGGTCCCCCGTTTGCCTGGGCCGCACGGTGCGCGGAAACGCAGCCGCGGCACGGAGTCCGCCGAGTCCGATAATCGCCCGATAATTCAACCGGAATCGCTATACAGCGAAGCAGGTAGCCACGAAAGGCCATCGCACGTGCCAATTTGTCGGCCGCGAGTGATCTTTATTTCTTGCCGCTCCTGTTGCAACACGCCGAAACAGGCCCGCGCGGAGTCGAGATTAAATTCTCTGCCCCCGCTACTCCGTTTCTCGCGCATCCGAAATATCCTCGATACTCGGACGGCGTTGATTCGCGAATGAAGACGAAGAGGATCGGCCATTAATCTCAAAAGCGCTCCGCGCGATGTTTTATTCATCCGAGGAACCGGCCGAGGAACAACGAATCGCGGGGATTCGCCGTTGTTGCGCAACGCGGAATAGACTCGTGTCTCGCGGAAGGTGTAATTTGCTTAATGAAACGTGCTTCGTAGCTAGTGATCGAAACACCGTCGCCGTCACGTGGAGCCTGTCGACCTCCGGAATTGATTGCCAATTACCGGTGGAACGACGCTGACTCGATTCCGCGATCTCGAAAATTGAGTTACTTGACGAAACTCGATTCGACGGCGAATATGGCGCGGCGGTCTCGAGAAGGAAAACGCGACGTCACGTTAATCAAACCCGTGAAACTTATTTCCGCCGCTTTCCTTCCGTTCCTTTCACGTTTTCACGCGATATGCAAACGGCCGGCCGTGGCCGGACGTCGTTTTTATCGGGCGAGTAGAAGGACGGCGTTTTCGGGACACCCGAAATTGCCGTCGTAACTCTCGCCGCTAACGAATGCTAATTGTCGGGCGTGATGAATTAATGAACACGATATCCATAAAGCATCGAGTCCCGCGCAGAGAGGAGATCCCCCGTAATCCTTATCTGGGACAGCGAAAGTGCGTGACGCGTTAACTCGATTTCAGACGTCGGACTTGCTCGACTTCATCAGCGACGTGTGTGTGTCGCGTATCGCGATGTTCGCAATTTATTATGGCTTCTCGTTGATCAGCGATTCGATCGGCGATTTCATCCCGATATTATTGGCGGAGACGGGGAGAAATTCCTCTCTAAGTCGAAGAGGATGAATTCGTGCCGATGCGAGACGCCCGCTCGATCTACCTGCTCGAGAATCTCGCGTCAGTGAGCTGACTTTGTAGCCGAGTATGCGAGTAATTAAGAGGCGATTTTTAACGCAGCTAAGAAACGCTAAAGGCGTCCCTTCTTGCGTCGCGATTCAGGGAAAGGACGCGATAATCGCCGTTAAGCGCCAATAATAGCGACCGATGACGGAACCGGAACCAGTTTTAATAACCAGTCTCACGCGGAGCAAAACAGGACGGCGACGGGAGAATCAATAAAGCATCTTCTAAAGCAGCTTCTCATCGGCTTCCCTTCGGTGATCCCYCCCCCCCCCCCCCCCCGGAAGGACCGATCCCTCCCTCGTGCCATCTCTTTTTCCGCTCGTTCTTCCGATCGAACGGTCCGCTCGTTCCTCGAGCTTCTTGCCTCCTCTTCCCCCTCGCACGTACATTTCCCGCCAGTAAATCAGATATATCGGACGCTCTCGCGTCTTAATCGCGCCATCTCGTTAGTTTCTCAAATAAACGGATTTCTCGAATTACGGAACACTCGTTCCCTATATAAATCGTGGCCTGCGCTCGAGAGATTTAATTCTCCCGACGATGGAGAAACGGAGGAAACATTTTCGCAATCGATCGTAAAGATGCGTGTATTGGTGGTGCGTTTCCGAGGTGGAACGCGAGAACGATCGATAAATTAGCGGGGCTTTCAATTAGAGAACCGGCTAATGCCGCGCCGGTAGTCGCTGAAGAGATCGCCCGTCGTATTTTCCGGCGAATGAATCATTTATCTTATCGACATTAGCCATTAACCTTTGTTCGATGGCTAAATCCGCGTGTCTTGTACGCTCGATATCGCGGGATCTCGATATGACCGACGATAGCGGTGAGTCAGCTCGATGCGAGGGACGCGGGAGGGAAAATGTCTGAGTAAACTTCCAGATAAATGTTTGTGCTTGACAGAGGACGTTTTTACATTGCCGTGTCGTAACGCCGTTTTAATGTTAAACCGCGGCATTATCGCCGATTGATAGCCGTAGCGAGATTTTGATTGGAGAATTCTCTCTCTCTCTCTCTCTGTCTCTCTCTCTCTCTCTAATCGCGATCCGGTATTACGACGATCGCACACGCTCGAAGAGCACTCCGAATTCTCGAGTGCCACGATAACGTTACGCAATATCGCGGTACTTTGCAATGAATCGATCAACATGACGAGGAACGACCATGATCGACGAGCTTATCGGCGATTTGGAAATCTCCGGAATCGCGCGGATCTCGCTCGTGCTCTCGCGTGAGCCATGTTCGCGGAACTCGCGACATCTCGAATTTCTCTCCCGCGGCGCGAGACGTGGGTCAACCGATGTCCGAGGAACCAAAGCCGTTAAACCCGCGATGACCGCTTTTTTCGACGCGTCCCGATGCAGTTTGATTTCGTATTCCGCCGTGCCGATCTCCCGCCSCCCCCCCCCCCTCTCTCTCTCTCTCTCTCTCTCTCTCTCTCTCTTCTCCGGGTCTCCTTCCTCTCTCTCGTTTTTTCTCCCTCACGATCTTTCCCCGGCACGTAGATCGAAATTTTATGGGCCGTATTTCCTCTTTAACGCCGATGCAGTGTCCAACCGATTCTACTCGCCTTTGTGCTCGCCCTTCACCCCCTTCTCTCCCCCTCCCCCTCTGTCCCTTACCTTTCGCCTTCCAGCCTGCCAGCCTTTTTGCGCGCGATCGTAAGTCGCGCTAACTTTGCCGTGTTGCACGGACCAGCGATTAGCGGCATTATCGCCTCCCTCTCTCTCTCTCTCTCTCTCTCTCTCTCTCTCTCTCTTTCTCTTTCTCTCCCTCTCTTTCCTTTTTGGGGAAAGTCCGGACCAGAAAGACTAAGGATCAAATCTACCGGTTGTTTATCGGGCGAATCTAGGCCCACTTTCGCGAGACGAGGAGGAAAGGAGCGAAATTATAATTTTAGACTATTCGCATGCAATACGTTAATCTTTCCCCCGTAACGTATTGCGGTACTTTCCACTGAAGGAGACGGGTACCGGACTCGACTCACCTATCCGGTTTCACCCTACTTCCCGGCGATTTCCGCCGATCGGAGTTCGCGCCTGATGTCGCTCGATAGTCAGCAGCGGACTCGTCGGAAGCGGAGAAGATCCACGGGGGAAGTTGCTGACGGGATGACGATGACGATCGGCGACAATCTCCGCGGAGCGAGCGAAGACGGAGGCGAGCGTGCGTAGACCAAGTAGACGAAAACTCGTTTCGTGCTTCGTTGCGAAGGTTAAAACCGTAACGTTCTTATCCGCCTTGCACGTCGCGGCACCGTTGGTGTGCGAGCGAGCGTACGCTGCTCAGGCCGAGCTTAAACATCGGCGAGGCTGGCCCCCCTCGCCAGACCGCAATTACATCCCATAAAGCACGATTGAGACACGGTTCGGCCATTATTCTCCCATACAGGGCCGTACAAAAGGGTCCCGCTGTTTAACGCGACGATCCTCTCCACGCGTCGCGCGTCGTGCGCGCGGATCCCGGCAAGCGGGAAAGCGGAAAGGCGGAAAAATCCGGATGCCCGATGCGGGATTTCCTCTCGTGAATCGAGGATGGGATTCTGCAACGAGGATTCCGTGAGGGCCGTGAAGGATCGATCGCTACGCGAAACGGTTGTTCTCTCGAAGACGAGATCTCGAGATGGCAAGCTCCTCCTCATCAGAGATGGAAACTGCCCGGGAGAAGCTGATGATTGCTCGGCGGGATGTGTCTTTTGGAGGAAACGCGGGAGAGAACGTTCGAAATTTATTTCAAGGGGAACAATCGGGAGGAGTCGTCGATTGGACTTTGCCTTCCGAAAGTATCGGCCCTTTATGGCTCGCGAGTATACTCGAAAAAGATTACGAGCGAGGTAGGATGATAATGGTAATCAATTCTACTCGATTCTACTTTAATCGTCGATCATTGACTTTTTCCGCACGGTCCCTCCGTGACCTTGCCTCTCACCCGTTCCTCTGGTAATCGAAGAAACTCGAGGCACGTTTCGCTATGGTGCGATTATGCCGCCTCTTGGGACTTTATGAAGCAATTACCGTGGCACTAATTAGAGTAGGAGCGCCGGTTTGGCAGGACTGCTTCATTTTTGTCCAAGATGTCGGCGATGGGAGTGACGGAGGCGAGCGACTCGCGATCGCCGTCTCGACGAACAATCCCGAGATCTAAAAGTCAAATTAAACGACCCTTGATCCGAGTTATTCTATTTACACGCCCTTCGATGAACTGCCTCGTTTCGCGATCGTGATCGAAACGGCCGAGCGACTCAGATTCGAGCGGGCGAACTTGACGAGAGTTTGACGAAGGTCGCCTCTTGCTTCGCCGGCTTGGTTTTATTCGCTCGCGTTGCAGTTCCCTCGATTCTGACGATGCTTCTCGACGGAGCTTTGCGCGATAGAGGAAACCACAGACGAACGTGTCACGGACGCATCATTGAGCCGGCTTAACGAACGATGAGCGAAACGGGGACGTTATATCACTCGTACATGCCGAGCCTCGCGAAAGCGAGGCACTGGGAGCAACGCGACCAGAGAGGAAACCTTTAAAAATTACAGGATACACCTCTCTAATCCGTCTCGGAATGCGCTCTGCATTGCTCCACTTATTCCGAGCGTTGGACGGTCGAGATTCGACCAACTGAAATCTTCGAGCGGAGTCTAGCAGGATAGACTCCATCGACTCCATTCCGGAAATGATCCACGCGCTCGATGCATTTGCCTCCTGACGCAAGAGGGAAACGCTGCTGCATCTGTCGCTAAATGCTCGCATCCGTTTCCGAGACGTTGTCAGCTGTTCTTTTTTTTTTCCCCCTCCCCTCGTTGTCTCGCGGCTTTCCCATGCTCGAGCGCATTCGTCCCGGCCATCGGCGAGACCTACCCCGCTTCTTTCATGCGTAGCCCTTAATTTGGCACGTGTTGCACTCTTGGCTATTGTTGGCATGATTATCGGGTTGGCGCGGCCGTCTCCCTTCGCATCGTCGCCGATCTTTCGCATAAGGCGAATAAGCGGAGTACACGCGCGGTGATAATGCGCGGTTCTCGAGTGTGCGCGGCACGCGTGTTGTTCTCGGCGGTTTTCGCCTATCTGGCGAGACTCGTTACCCGGCTAAATATTATAATACCGCGCGAGAGAGCGGCCTCTCCGCCGGCAATCCTCGTGGACGTTATTAGTGGTTATTAGTGCAATCGGGAATTGATTTTCCGCGGTCCTCGTTTGCTATTCGCAGACGGAGAGCAGTTCGCCGCATCGTTCGCGCCACTTGCGAGTGACCGGAGACAATCCGGCAGAGTTTTGCATCACGGCGATGCCCTTGCCGGGAAACGCAATGCGTTTGATTGAAAGGGTAACTTTGGATACGTTCGTGTTCCCTGAGGAGAAAGAATTTTTCATCGGAGGATCAAGCAGGATTCGCGCGTCCGCGTGAAATAATTCCCTTCGCGAAATCCAGATTACAAATTCGAGGCAATTATTCACGCCCCGCATTTGTCAGCCGACGAGGCGGGCCGCGTCCAATGGGCGGGATCAACGACGTTTAATTAGCAATAATGACGTTAATCGTGTTGATGCTCCGCGATACGTCCGCGTTGGACGCGCCCGCGATTTAATGTAATATAAACATCGAGCGCAACTGCACATCGAGCCTTGCGATAAATATGGGCATGATAATTATCGGAAAGGGAATGATTTAGCTGTTGCGGACCAGCCGCGGTCTTCCGCTTGAATCCCACGCTTGAATCCCGAATGAACGAACGATGTCCGATATAGTTGCGTCCAGTTATTATTGCCGATGCTTGCATGCAACGATCGTAGAAGTGGGGGTGGCGGGTAGCTTTGATCCTGTTCGCGCGCGATTCACCCTTGCCTTGACATTAAAATTTCATGGCTTGCAGGAGCTGAAGGAGAGCTTCAATTATGGCCTCTTCTGCCCGCCGGTGAATGGAAAAGCTGGGAAATTCTTGGACGAGGAGCGCCGTCTCGGCGATTATCCCTTCAATGGACCAGTCGGATACTTGGAGGTAAGAAGGGTCCCTTTTTACACGCCTTCTGATTTTTGCAAACTGCTCCACCAGCCGGCTGCGAACTTTCGCGCGATCGAGTGCTGTCGAGTGCCAATTCGTTATCGTTAGCCGCGAGGAAAGACAATGCTAGGTTGTTTACTTCAGAGTCGGACGGACTTTACAAAGTGCGCGGCGAAGGCCTCCCAGTTTCAGTAACGGAACGGTCGAGCGATCCGTCGACAGGTCCACTTCTCGCCCGATAGGATCTGATTATGTCACGTATCCCCGAGCTGAACAGCGGGAATGTGGGAATGTCTCTCTCACCTCGTTACGAGATCGATAAAACGATCGATTGAAACGTGTATCCGACGTGTGTATCGAAACGGGAAAGATGAACTTGGAGGGGATCTCCTTCGGCGAGAAGATGCGAGAAGATGCGAGAAGAAGAGACGATGCAACTTTTCTACTTTTCGATGCATTATCCTCGATGCAGGCTCCCCCATTTTTCAAAGCTCACAAACGGAACGATATCGTTTCCGCGAGGTAACGAGGAAGAGAGCTACGTAATTAATCACCGCGATGATCCCCGCCGCACATAAATCACACGCGATGATCGCGGCGCGACGAATCCGCTCGCGCGCCCACAGTCCGCGATGACTGTTGAAACGGGGATTCGCGAAAAACAAATAATCCGGTCCCGGGTTAACGAGATCTGGATCCTGTCCGGTGGTTTTCTTGCGTAACCGGTGCTAGTTCTCGTCGTCGTCCTCTTCTGTGCCGAGTTCCCTTCGTCTTCCTCGTCCTCTTCTTCTCCTTCTTCTTCTTCTTCTTCTGCTGCTTCGGCCGGTCCGGTCCCGATCGGTTCCACCGTGCCAGCTGCACGTCCCCGCTTCGTCGCGGGAGATTCACTTTCAGGGACGGCTGACTCATACAGCTTCTTTGAGTCGTCTTTAAGCCGCATTCACCTCGCACGAGTTACAAATTACATGGGGCCCGTCGAAAAACTCGCGTTTAACGAACGCCTGTCAGCGGGATTCCCGCTGGACAATGGGGCCCCGCGGTTTCGAAAACCATAAGTCTGCGGATGTGTCGCGAAAGCCACGGTGTCCAACGTGCAGGACCGCGGTAGGACCCCTTGGCATTCGCGTTGCGGCTTCTTGCGTGAGCCACGCGTGAGCCACGGAAATTCGCTGATTATCAATATCAGCGTGAATATCATTCGTCTACGATGTCGTACGATGCAAGTACGATCGAAGAGATTCATCTCGGATAAAGGAATCATAAAGGAGTCATAAAGACGGACACTATCCCGATTTTTCTTACTTAATGCGGCGAAGATTAAAGGAACACTCGAGGAAGGATGTTCCTTTGCGCGATGAACGAACGAGAGATTGAGCAACAGATTGTCCGAGACGCGTCGGGACGTTATTATGAATACGAGATGAGCCTCGGGTCCAAAATCGCGACGACGTTTCGCCACGACATTAGCCTTCTCCCAACAAAGCTTCCTCATAATCGATCTCGCTGTCAATCTCGGGGCTGCTTTTTGTCGCGACAGTCGAAGCTGGATGAAGTCGGCTTCAGGGCCGCTGCGATTCAATCTCGTCTCTTTGATCATCTGACGATTCATTCATTTGGCGCGAGTTACGTATCGCCGGACAGGACAGGACGGGACGGGACGTGGGCGACGAGCCACTCTGGCGAGGCGTGAATGTACGAGAAAGAAAAGTGAAAATTGACGGCCGCGTGCCGGTGACGGCCGACTTGTCTGTCAGTCGTGCGCCGGGGAATAATCAATTATTAAACGAGTTACGTCGGACGACGAGCAGCTCGATGGCGTGCGCAACGTTCGGGAATCTATTCGAGATCGACATGAATTATGCATTCCCTCGCGATTTCGTCATACGGGAAATTAACTCGGCACGACGAATAAAAACCCACTTTGCGACTCGCCCGCCCTCCCTCCCTCCCTCCCTCCCTCCCTGCCATCCCGGTGGGCTCTCTCGCTCGCTTCTTATCCGCGCCGATGCGTCCGGCGCCCTCGTCCGCTCGCGGAATTCGACAGCAGCGGGATAGGATCTCCTTTGATCTTCGCCGCATTAAATAAGGAAAATCGGGATAGCGTCGTCTTTCTCGGTTCCGATTTCCCGATTTCCCCTTCCTCGCTACTCGACAACACTCCGCGTGTTCTGTCAATATCCCAGAGATACGAAACGGCGCCATTAGTCGCGCCGCCTTATCGGCCGCCGAGCTGCATCCGTGTGCGATAAAAGCAGCCGATGCGATTCGCGCATCGATGGCGATGATGATGATGACGCGCTCTACATCGCTCATATCCGATCCCCGATGCTATGCTTGTGCTCGCGTTACAATGCGGCCGAAAAGAGATCGCGCGAGAATCGACGGCGATTCCTCGCGGCCGAACGGAGATTCTTTCGTCAATGTGTTGACAAATTGCCTTGGACAATAACAAACAAGCGAATTAAATGATAGATGTTCAAGCGAGAAAAGAAATGTTGAATATCGGGAAATATTAAATCGAGAATTCACAGGCTAAATGGAAACGCGAGCGAGCGAGGGCACCGCGTTCTCCTCAATCCGGTCAATTTTCGTCCGGGATGAGGATTTCCCTGCGACTCGCGAATAACGTGGAGACAAGCGCACGGGGGATGACAGACCGAGATCGAGATTTCTCGATAGGAGAGAAGGAGAGGAGATCATCTCCGAGGCTGGCGAGACCTCGTACGCGTTCGCTGTATCGCGCTGTATCATCGATAACGGAGAAATACGCGTGACGAACACTATTCGCAGTAGATTGTAGAAGAAACGGCAATTATAGCCGTCCAGGTGAGACGATACGGCGATGAGATATACCCGTGCGATAGCCATTCGCGACGCTCTCGCGCGATATATTTACATAAGTGCCGCGCTGCTACCGCGCGGCTCCGAGCACGATAAATTGCACGCGACGATCACTCGGGATGAAACGCCCGGACATCTCACTCGCTCGATGTAAATCGCGATTTTATTTTCAGCCGCTAACGCGCCACGTAGGATACAACTGATTCGCGCGAAGCGCGGCGAGCGCGATACGGATTTCACGCGGATTTACGTCAACGAGATGGAAAGTGATGTCTCGCTAATAGTCTATTCGTACACGTTCGCGGATCACGAGAGCGCGCGAGCGTTATCGCTGAAATGAATTCCACAGCTCAAGTACAAGAGGCGAGTGTACAAGATGCTGCATCTGGATGAAAAACAGCTCAAGGCCATGCACACCAGGACGAATTTGCGGAGGTTACTGGACTACGTGCAGAGCAGCCAAGTCGAGAAGATCGCCAAGATGTGCAGCAAAGGCCTGGATCCTAATTTCCATTGTCAGGAGACCGGAGGTAAGTTTTGGATCGCGCGATCGCAGATGGATGAAAATTGCAGAGATTGCTTTCCCACGTCCTCTCCATCGCCTTTCCATAACTTGCTATTCTTTTTGTGTTCCTATCGAAACGGTCAAGCTAAGAGAAAGAATTGATCTTATTCCAGAAACGCCGTTGACCCTGGCGACGACGCTGAAGAAACCATCAAAGGTCATAATCGCGCTGGTGAACGGCGGCGCTTTGCTGGACTATCGAACGAAGGAGGGTTTAACGGCGATGCACCGCGCCGTTGAGCGCAACAGTCTGGAGGCAGTGAAGACGCTCCTGGAGCTGGGTGCCAGTCCGAATTACAAGGATACGAAGGGTCTGACGCCTCTCTATTACAGCGTAATCTACAAGACGGATCCGATGCTCTGCGAGACACTGCTTCACGATCACGCGACGATAGGGGCGCAGGATCTCCAGGGCTGGCAGGAAGTTCATCAGGTTTTAGATTGTTCTCTTCCTCTGATCCTATGGCGTAGGCTATCTCCCGTAGACAAGCAAACGATCTTGAATCGCGCGGCTCCTATAGAATCGAACAATTTCCGCACCTAATACGCGCCTATTCGGTCGCATATCCGCAGGCATGTCGCAACAATCTGGTGCAGCATCTGGACCACCTGCTCTTCTACGGCGCTGACATGAACGCGCGCAACGCGTCTGGTAATACACCGCTGCACGTATGCGCGGTGAATAACACGGACGCCTCGTGCATACGTCAGCTACTCTTCAGGGGCGCGCAGAAGGACGCGCTCAACTATGCGAATCAAACGCCGTACCAAGTCGCCGTGATCGCCGGCAACATGGAGCTCGCCGAAGTCATCAAGAATTATCAGCCGGAGGAAGTCGGTGAGTTATGAACGTCACACCAAGTGTCAGGAATCGAGCCCGAGCTCTCGGCCTCTCGCGATGAGGAACGGGTCGAGAAAGGGGGAAAGAGGAAGAGAGAGAGAGAGAGAGYGAGAGAGAGAGAGAGAGAGGGGGGGGGGAGAGAAGAAATCGAGGAAGAATGCCGGGAGTGCGGAGGAGGATCCGGACGCAGGAAACCCGCTTGGAGGAGAGGTCGAGGCGTGATGCTGCAAGAATAAACGACAGACGTTGACGATCTGCTTCCTTGCCCCCTCTGTGCTCGTTCGCTTCTCCCTCCCTCCCCCACCCCCCMCCCCCTCTCTCTCTCTCGCTCTCTCGCTCTCTCTCTCTCGCTCTCTGGACATTGTTCCATCGTTCTCGGCAACTCTGTTCGCGAAACGATGATAACGGGCGGCGCGGCGGCGATCCTCCTTCCGGGATCACGAATGGGACGAACGGGCTCGGGAGGCGGACAACCGTAATCTCATTATCCGACGAGGGCCTTTTTCCATTTTCATTCGCCGCACCCGCGATGGTCGATCAACGTGACTGTTCGATTCCAACTTCTTGTTTACGAACGCATGCCGCCTTCTATTAGATAAGTTCTGGATGCCGGGCGTCGTCGAATTACGAACAAACAGCTTTCGGTGCTGATAGAACGCGTGCTGATATAATTCCCATCGTGGCTTACCTTATATAATTTCTGATTATATAACTCGCGATCGGATTCGATAGGAAATTGAAATGAGTCGTCGACTGTCTCGAATAGCAACCACTCGTCTTGCTATCGGCATCGCCGTTCCACGTCCCGCGCTTAGTATCTATGATTTTGTTTGCCGAAATGAAAATCGCACATAGCCGCGACGACGCCGATGACGTAACAAAGTTCATAAACGTTATCTGATAAGGCGGCTGAAATGGGTGGCCTAGAGACCAGTCGTGTCAGGCGTTTATACATGGCATGAGCGTAGTTTTGCATGGAGCATGAGCATGTGCACGCTCGCTGCTTTTCCCGTAACGTAGCGTACCTTAGCGGATAGTCTCGATCGCGCAACCACTTGTGCGAAGTAGCGGCCTCCTAAAACTGTACAATACGTAATACACAAGGTGTGTGAGTGTGACGTACGTATGCAAATGTAAATCTCTCCTAATTAGTAAATTAATTTACTACCTGTGTCTGTTTACTTTCTGTGTGACGGAGTAACGTAAAGATTTTCAATCATGTCATGGGATTTTTGGTGGTGATGGTCGTGTATGACACGTCGGCTATATTTTGTGATACCAAGAAGAAGTAACGATACTCTACTACCTCTTGATAGATTGCTTTCCAGTAACTGATGGTACTGTATCTTTGGTTCACTGTCGGATATATATTGGATCAGTGCTGCCGGACCGGAAGGAATCTCATGCCGTTCTTGATCGATCGCTTTCACGTTCCGTAACTTGGCGATAAACATAAATCCCGGATCCGAAGGTATCTCGTGTATCCGTAGACGATGCTACCTGCGATTTCTACGATCCGTTCTCATTGTCCGCTCATTTGATAATTTTGATAAATCGATAAATTAGGATTGTCCTCGCGCGACTCGGTTGGAAATGACGTGCTTTTCTGGCAGCATTGAATTTGCAAGAGTGTCTTGACTAGTAATGTTTGGTAGTTCGAGGTACGTTGTGAATCCACGTGGCATCGCGAGTCGTCGGTGTCGTAAGCCGTCGGAGTGTACAGATCCCGAAGAAACGACGTTCCGACGACCCGGCGACGGCGACGTCGATCGTTTATGCACATGACGTTTATTCCGATGAGATTTTCCCGATAATCTCGAGCACATTGTATCGCACATTATCGGATACAACGGAACGGGGATCGAGTTGTTATCCTTGCGTGTGCTTTCTATCGCTTTTTCGTCGGCACTAAAAGGACGAGAGCGATACCCGATTGTTCGGGCAGAATCGATAACCGTCATCGTCGCCGCCGCATCGTGAAGCAACATTGTGCGCGCGCGCGTGCGCGCGTGCGTGCGTGCTGTGTGCGCGACGGCGACCGCTTGTAAATCTGCTTTGCAAAACTCCCGCACGATGAACTTTCGTGACATCGACGAGGATCGATCGCGGAGGACGGGGCTTCGAGGCAAGGCCCCGAACGTAATATCTCGCTTTAACGAGCATAATGTATGACGTAACGCTATACGAGCAACACCAACGCGCGTCCGATAGAAAGCGGATAATGACAGCGCGTAAATGTCGCCGCGATGCTTAACGCGCGTTAAGTGATTTGTTCGGTATCTATTCTAGTCACGAAACGCGCTGTTCCGCGCACGGTTCTCGGTACACGTGTACCATTCCTTATCCGTTCTCAGCTCTAACTCTGATAGAAACGGTAGCAGATAAGAGTCCCCCGTAGTTTGGAGGACTTGAAAACAACGTGATCTCTCGTATTGCGTGTTCAAAAAGCTCCATTCGAGCCGAGAGCTCCATTCACGCTAGGTTTGGGGTTCAACGGTGTCGTTGAACATCGACGAGTCACTCTTTGCAGTTTCGCATCTCGTCCCTGAAGAGTCACCCCGACGCTCCTCCAAGCGAGAGAGAAGACAACGATGCGCGCGTGCCTACTTGTAAGGCTAAGTAATCCTTTCTTTACTTACCCTTGCAACCCTTGCGATTTTCCAGTACCGTTTAAAGGGCCGCCACGCTACAACCCGAAGCGGCGATCGGTGGCCTTCAGTGGCACCTCCACGATGATGACGACGAGCTGTTCGGCGAGTAATCTGGGCACCCTCACCAGGATACCGTCCACCGAACAGCACGCGGTGGCGTCTAACGCCAGTGGTGGTATCGCTGGTGGTACTCTCACGAGAACCATCTCGGTGGAACAGTACTCGACTATCACGCGGGTACCGTCCGCCGAACAATACGCCAGCACCACCGCGGCGGCGGCGGCGGCGGCAGCAGCAGTAGTAGCTGTCGCGAATCTGAATCGAGTACCGTCCACGGAGCAACCGTATTCACCTCCCCCATCGTCCGGCACGCTCGTGCGGGTCGCATCTGAAGAGAAATACGCGCCCACCGGCGCCGTGTTGAGCAGGACCTCGTCCGGCGAGAGATACGACTCCACCTTGACCAGAGTACCGTCTTCCGTTGAGCAGTACCCGAATGCTAGTACGCTGAGCAGAGTACCGTCCACGGAGCAGTACCCAGCTGCCGCGGCGAGCTTGAGCAGAGTACCGTCCACGGAACAGTATCCCTCCACCGGTGGTAGTGTCACGATGATCGGTCAGTCGACCGAGCCGGGCCACCACGGGACCCTCGGCAGAGTACCGTCCGTAGAGTCGAGCAGAAACGACTTACCGTTGAGAATACCGTCCGAACAGAACAACCATCGACTGACATCAGAGTACCAGAGTCCGAATTCCCTGAGAGATCCTAACGCGAGGTAAGCATAGAGCGGAATCCACCCGCGCGATTGACCCGAGGCTCGCGACGTGGCTCGCTACGGATTGGCGAGCGCCGTCAATCGCCGCTAAAAAGAAATCGATCGGATAAAAACGAGCTAGAGCAGATCCACGCACGTGGAAGAGAAGACGCTCTTTTCCTCGAGAAAACATGCTTCGTCACTGCAACAGAGACGAGGTCGTTCGGTACATACCGCGATCACCGATGCTTCGCTCCGATCAGATCGACTATCGCGCAATCTCTGGTCTTGGTCGGTGCGAAGCACAGCCGATCGTCGGCTCTGTACTCTAAGAGTTGTACGCACCATTTCAAGATTGCCGATCGCCGCGGAGAATTATACAAACTTGAGAATGGAGGGCTTGACGAGGCTGCAAGAGCACCGTCTCGAGCTGCAGCACCGCCTAGATATGCACAGAACGCAGATGGAGATGCCGCCCTCGCCGTCGCCGAGCAGCAGGAGCTTAGCACCTTTCAGCTCGGCCAGCTCGAGCTTGTCCGAAGGCAGCAATCAACCGTCCGGCGAGGACTCGGCCAGCATCGTCACAGGTACACTATTCTTTTCTCTTTCTAGTATCTCCCCGACTCCTTCTGCGCCTGAATCTTGACGGTGAGGGGATCAGAATCAGAGGTCTGCTTCTCGATGATCCACGAACTGCTGTGGAAGCTGTGTAAATATAATATCTGGATTTCAAGAGAGCGAGAGAGCGAGAGAGCGAGAGAGCGAGAGAGCGAGAGAGAGAGAGAGAGAGAGAGAGAGAGAGAGAGAGAGAGAGAGAGAGAGAGAAAGGGGGGAAAGAAGGAAGAGAGCGCCAACTGCCAAAGGTACGAGGAAGCGGATAATCCTTTTATGTAATGACGGCGATTGATGTAACATCGTCATGTGTACACCATCACCACTAAAAAAACCGGCAATGCGCGATAGAAAAGAGGGTGAAGTCTCAAACGACACGATAAAAGAGAGAGTCGATGATCGGACGATGGCTTTGATGGTTCATGCATGCTCCCGTTTTAATGTCCCCCGAGGATATTAGAGACCCCGAGAATTGGTGGTTCCTGTTTGCAATTTCGCGAGCGAGTCTCGCGGCAGAGCCTCGCAAGGAGAGGTACGCTGCGCTTATCTTTTTAGGATGTGATGACGAATGCGACTGGACGGCTGGCGGCAATTCTTAGCGCTCTGTTTACCATCGTAGAGCACACTTAGGCGAATCGAGCTGAGTTGATTTTTTGAGGTCCAGTACGCTGAAGTTTTGATTTAGCGTTATAAGAGTTAGTCGTTCCTTCTTTCTTTCTTTTTCTGTCTCTTTTTTCCTCCGCCTCTTTTAAAAGGTTTTTCAATCTTTTGCATGGCGTTTATCGCTCGGTAAGGCGATGCGGGATGAATACGAGACATCATCACGCTGAGACCGTTGTCGATTTCTAGACAAGAGCCTCGGCGACACAGCATCCGATGTGATCAGCGACAGTTCTGGGGTGGGAACCTCGCAGTCGGACACGACCAATTCATTATCCATTCCCGGCACAACGGTGGTTTGCGTGGAGAGCTACAACAGCGGGATCACCGGGCATCTGACTATCAATCAAGGAGACATCCTTGAAGGTACACCAACAGGCAATCCAACAAACGCATTGCTCGTCTCTCGTCTAGCCTCGTTCGCCGTCTTCGCTTCGACGGCGATGTTTCGTTGGCGTTGCTCGCTCGATGTTCCGTGACTTTTCGCGTTCCCCATAATTAAATATCGCAATTAACATTATGCTCCGTAATCTGGACGGCCATGACGGCCAATCTTATTCTGCTTCTCTCGATTTCTGTTTTGTAGGTAACGCCCAGAAATATTATTCTGATAGCAAGCGTGTTTTTGTTTCTTTATTTTTAACAGTCACCGGTGCCACCGATTGCGGTCTGCTGGAAGGGATCTTGCGCGGACAGGGTACCGGTCTGTTCCCCGCGCATTGCGTTCAAGAGGTCAGATTGCGTCACACGAACATACCATTAGGTCCACAGCCCGCCAGAGACGGACGAAACAGAGTTCTAGGCCGCAGGGAATCGCAGCACAAGTATTTCGCTACCGCGCCAAGATTAAAGAAACCGTAAGTTTAACGTTTCGTCGCACATTATTAAGCTCTCTCGACGTGACATTCATCTTGAACATCAATCTTGAACGCATTCAGTGTAACATCGGAGCCTCGTACCGTCGTCCTTCATCGTTCAAGGAAAGGTTTCGGTTTCGTGCTACGCGGGGCCAAGGCTACGTCACCGCTGATGGAATTAACGCCATCCGCCAGGTATCCGGCGCTACAGTATTTGGATGATGTCGACCAAGGAGGCGTGGCCGATCTAGCGGGTCTCAAGAAAGGAGATTTCCTCATTCAAGTAAGCTCACAAAATGAATTGGTTTTGTATTGGTTTTGAGTTCAAGCAATTCAAGAAAAGAATTTGATAAATCAAAATTTTCAAAGTCTTCACGTGGAACTTTTGTAGCTTATTCTTTGAAATAAATCATCCTTTTGCGTGAATGTTGCAGATTAACGGCGAAGATGTAACGACCGCCTCCCATGAACACGTGGTCGATTTAATCAGAAAATCGGGAGAGTTAGTTCGGATGACCGTCGTCTCGCCAATGATCAGTCTTCCGAATTCTCAATCGGCGGCCGCGTTACCAACTAGTCAACCCATCCAGAGACAGTATGCGACCCTGCCGCGTAAGGGTAACAACAGCGTGGCGATCGGTGGTACGCTCGGCAGGTCTCCAGCCCCGATACCACCGCGAAGAGATCCGAAAACCACTCTGAGCGTCGGTCGGGCGAGGGCGCGATCGATGGTCGCGGGATTAGGTAAACGAACAGCGTTCGTTTTCACCAGAAATAATTCACGCCAGTTTCTCTGTGTGACTCTTTTACACGTATATTTTTATACGTTTTTCGCAGAAGGAGGTGGCGAGAGAGACGATCGCGATGAAATTGCTTCTACCGGTGCAAAGTCTAGCAGCGCGGAGTCTATTCACATGCCGCAGCAGCCGTCAACTGGATCGAACACCGGTCAGAACACACCAGTTCAACCAAGAACGGCCAGTATTCGATCTCGTCCTACATCGAGCAGAATCACCGCCGCAGAACTTGAAGTAACTATCTTCTAGCATACTGTTCACGCACACTGAACATACTACTTCTCTCTTGCTTCGACTGAATCTATCCTTGCGCTCGTTGTTCCCGAATTGAATGGCATTGCGTGCACGAGACGAGACCGAGGCTTTAGCTTCGTCTTTTAATTTCTCTTCCAGGAACTATTTCAGCGACAGCAAGGTAGCACCGGTGGTCAGTACAGCTCGTCCATGATGAGTTCGTCTCACTTTCAGACTACTGGTCAGTCCATCAAGTCCCATCCATCGTCGCCTGCTAAGACCGGCAGGGTATACGCGAGTGTAGCGGAGATGAAGCGCAAGGGCAAAGTAAGGATTCGCAACTCTCAAGTTACGAGCTCGCGCTCGCGCTCTCGCTCGCGTTTCTCTTAACATTCTCCCTATTAACAATAAGCCCCTTGACGAAGAGAGCTGCCCTAAGAAATGGACATTAATGTGTTTGTTTTGCTCACATTTCACCCAGTAGTAGTTTGTTCGAATTTTCTCGACCGTCCCTTTAGACAGCTACTTTTGGATCATCCCTTAGTCTTTGATAGACGTTCTATTCTCTTGCTCGTTTTCCTCTCTTATCGTATCTACCGATAATAACTCGTTGATGATACAGTCGATGGTTAAGGCTGAGTCCCTTAAGAAATCGTCTACCAACGTCGAAAGCGTCGTCCGGTGAATACCCTTTCTGGGCGATGGTAATGGTGGTTGTTCTTTTTGCATGTGTGTTATAGTTTGCGCGCAAGCCGGTGCGAGTGCACAACAAGGGACGTTCCTGGTGCGGGCGAGACGACGAGGACTACTACTTATATTACTGATCGAAAATACTTTGTTTCTAGCTCGTCCGTGGCTTGCATGATTTCAGGTGACTAAGCCATTTGCTAAATGAAAAAAAGAAATCTGACGTTCGCCAGGACGTCAGGTGCCACCTGCAGCTTCGTATTCACGCCTCAAAATGTGACTAATCAATTGCGCATCCGCATTTAACCAAGTTTTGCAATCCCTCAGTTTTTATCTCGCTCTCTTCGGAATTGGTTCTAAGCATGGAAGGCTAACGTGATACATAACTATTTCTCTATGTGTTGTTCTTCGCAGCAATCGACAGCTAATTAACATTTAGATGACACTTCGCTGAGAAGCAGCAATGGTAGTAGGCTGGCATTTAGTCACGGTAGTTTGGAGTACACGCTTGGAATACGCTTCGTTCTAATATCACGTTTCCCAATGTTCCTCGTTTTACTCCGATCTGTCCTCCATTGTCCTTTCGTCATCCTAGGCGTAAATTACAGCTCCGTTGAATCTTTACACTCCTCAAGTTTCTCAACTTAGCAAAACGTCATCGACGTTGCGTGCCTGCGAGTTTGCAGCCTACACGAACCTGTTGTCCTTACGTTTGCAGTCGCACTCGAGAGTACGCTTCTTCGGTGGCTTGGGCGGTGGTTCCGATCTCCATAGGGACTTCCACAGCACGCCGGATCTCAACGTGCAAGTTCAGTCGTCGTCTCTCCTAGCACCTAAATGCCATAGGAGCCAGGAGGATGTAAACGCTCTGAATGGTAGAAATGGGCTTCCACCGCCAAACCATCCACCGCCACCTCCACCGGTCGGACAAGTCGTTAAAGTGAATATCGGTGCCAATGTGCCGGACGTCGTTACGCCAGCATCGGTCTACGACAATATGGCACATATCCAGCAAGTCAAAGGTAATACTCGATTTCTATAATATAATTCTATAATATAATTTCTATAACTTTGATCGTATACTACCGTCTTCGCATTCTTTACTAATTCTTTATAATTCGGTATGAAAAATGTTGATGTTGTGAACAGAGCTCGCGGCAGCCACGGTAGAAGGCGGCTATGGAGTAATGTCGAGTTTTCGGCCATCGAATAGCGCGAAATTATACGCTTCGCCGGAAGACATGAAGACCGTCGGCTATCGTTCGCGCAGTCTACCGGCTCATACCAACCGTTCGCATCTCAGGAAATCTCATAGTCTTCGTAACACGCCGAATAGCGCGACGTTCAAGCCGACCGGTAGTCAGCAAGCACTAAACAGTAACGTCGGCAATATGAACAGCAATGGAAACGGCAACAATTCGGCCAACAATCAGTACGCGCAGCCGTTGAAGACCAATAGGAGTCATAGCACGGCCGGTATTCGCGAGCGGAAAAAGAAGACCGTTGTGACCACCAGCTCGTCCGTCACGAATCTATCGTCGATCACGTCCGGTACGAACGGTGCGCCCACACCGCCCTCTTCGGCACCGCCGATTCCCGAACCGGATTACAGTCTGTCGGAATCGGAAAACGACGATGAGGGCGAGGACGAGACGGATGAGGACGGCGAGTCGGAGATCGCAAAGGAGCTGGAAAAGGCGGCGGCGCGAGAGAAACTGGAAGCGACGCGAGAAACATCCGGCAACTCCAACACGTCTGGCTCGAGTTCGTCCGGTAGCGGCTCGCTGCCACATTCGTTTAGCGTCGAGGAGATTCAGAAGGTGCGCACGCAGCTGAAATCCTCCAAGAGCCATCCGAACGACTTCCTGCTGCAGCAGACGCAGCAGCTAGCCGAGGACGGTGACAACAGCTCAAGCGGTGTCAGTTCGGATCAGGACGTGCCGGTGGGACCGCCAATGGGTTTCGATGACACTGCCGTGCGGAATCTAGCCAATCAAGAGAGCAACCAACATCCGACGACGGGCGCTCTATTGACCGGCGTCAATCCGATTGAGAAGGAGAGCAATCAGACCAAACGGTCGGGTTACGGCAGCGGACTACTTACGAGGCATGCAGTCAGTTTGGCGCAGTTACCGCCACCGATCGAAGCTGACGCAGAGGAGCAGAACAATGATCTGTTCGTGCCACCGCCGCCGGAATTCAATGCCGGCCCGTCCGCCGGCAATCAGGACCAAGAAGTGATGGTGTTCGCGCCTCCACCGCAGTTCTGCGACAACAAGCAGCAGCAGCAGCAGCAGCAGCAGCAGCAGCAGCAACAGCAGCAGCAGCAGCAGCAACAGAACGCTCCACAGAATCGCGTCAAGATAATCGGCGCGATACCCAAAGTTGCCGGGAACCAGGTGAAGGCGACGGGCGGACGGTTGCCATAAAACAAATGTATGGAAGGTTCGTAGCCACGTAAACCGGTAGATCGCGATTTCAGAGTCAATATATTTAGAGGCTTGCCGCCGCCTTTTCGGTAGTGATCGCCGCGTGACAAGCGCATTAAGTATGAACTATGTATTGATAGATACCGATCGATCCAGTGAGAGAAAAAGGATCGTTAATCCGCGCGGGCGTGCTATCGTATATATTATAAAAGCGCGGTCGCTCGGACGACTTTTCTGCCAAGAATAAATCGTATTCTAATCGAGCGTCTAGCAGTCGTAGCGAGTAACCGAGGACATATTCGAGCGCGTTTTTACCAAGTAAGTCTACAAGTGTGAGCGTACCGTCTGATTGCACCGCGATAGAAGATTGGTTTGTCGCACATCGAGCGCACGATTGATCATAGTCGTCTACCCACCACCCTGAATCCACGAGTGAGCCGACAGATCCGCAAGCCGATTCGCTGCGTCACAGGGAAACAGAGAGAGAGAGAGAGAGAGAGAGAGAGAGAGAGAGAGAGAGAGAGAGAGAGAGAGAGAGAGAGAGAGAGAGAAAGAGGGGGGGAGCGGCCTAAGGGCGATAAAGAACAAATATTCACATGTCGACGGAAGAACCGACAAAGAAGAAAGAAAACGGAAAGATGCATTAGATGCGTGTACGCGTGTGCATGAATCGTGACGCGTGAATGTGCATATCGGTTTTTCACGTTTCTACCGACTGCGGCGAGGTGTGTTTAATACTTTTACACGACACGACACTATGTCCCCGTACGAACGCAATCGCGAACACAGAAAATAACGGAATCGTCGAGGCAGTTTTGCAAGTCGCTTTCAAGGTCGATGTTTATAAACGGATTAAGTAAAATTTTATAACGTAACTCTCTCTACGTGAAATTCGATTTTAATTTTCGTCAAAATCAACGTTACACCTTAACGAGAGATCACAGGTTCACGAAACTAGGATTCCTTCTCCAATAGTCGTCTGCTGACATGAATATCGGCGTAAATCAATTTTAAGCAGAAGCATTGCGGCAGTCTTGCTCACTCTCGATCCCCCTTTCGCCGAGCGAAGCATTCTACGATCGATGACTTCGATAACGAAAGTAATAACGTAATGCATTAATTGTTAATCGAACAAGCGCAGTTTTCTTTTTCTAATTTCTAAAACCAATGTTTTCTCTCTCGTGTCTAGACACTGCTCAAACGCCTAATCACAAAGTTCTACTCGCGAAGTCATTAGGGATTCTTTCTAGTTTGTAATTACAAATATTATTAATATTAGTATTATTATTTTATTATTATTATTATTATTATTATTATTATTATTATTATTATATTAGTAATATTAGCATCGTTATGATTATATATGGCAATTGCGAAGCCCCGCTAACCGGAGACCCTCGGCAAAGCGTAGTCAAAGATGTGCAGCATTTACGTTTCATTATGATGCACCGCCACTGCTCCAACCTGTGTAAAGTAAATCGTACTCCTTCCATTAAGAAGCGTAAAGAGCTCCCTTGAGCCGAGAGACATTGAGCTTATTGTGTCCGCGCGTTTCTGCCAAGGTAAGCTTGAGGATCGAGAGATCGCGATCCGTTCTTCTAGATCGGTGAAGAAAAGCATTTTCGCCGACGATCGAGAATCGCATTCTCCGACTCGCGACGCGAGATTCCGTTTGCTTTAATCGAACTTTAATCGAACCACTGTAACACCGATGTACATACGCGTTACGTCGACTCAACATAACGTCGCCGTGCATCACAGATGCACCCGCGATCCGCGCGTCTGGATGCAACCAAGGATCTCGCGGCTCTCGGCGACGCATCGTGCTACATATTGTATATATATTATATATTGAGTAACATTGCAAGTGTATCCTCGAGTATATCTTCATAATTATGAGCGATCGCCATCTCATTACGTTCCATCTCGCTATGATAAAACCCGTAAGAGCGATCGAGCCCTCCCGATCGTCGTCTCGACGCCTTCACGAACCCTGACAGAAACAAACGAAACGCATCCCGTGCGAGCGTGTGTGAGTCGTCGCGTGGTTCTCCAGTCGTTAAATGAAATCCTACGTTTTCGAATGTTCCTCCGATACGTTTCATCGTCATCCTCTTCACACGAGCACCGCAAGCGCGTCTGATGTAGCGTGAATATCGAGAGAATGATGGTTGTTCCTTAGCGTTCCGATGAGCGTTCAGTTGGCGAGATATTCAGATTTCCCTCTGGGTATTCTTAATAAATTAGAAATGTCAAAGAGAGCTATATAAAAACGTGTGATGTGTTGGATGCAACGGTATTACCGTTGCTCCTTGTATATAACAATTTAAGGTCATTCGCGATAATCTGCGATTTCTATTTAGGAATAGAGATCTATCTAGAAATCTGTTTGGAGACATTTAACGAACACCCAACGATCCTCGCTCGATATTCACGGAATGTTATTCACGGAATCGCGATTATCCCTTCTAGGCTCCCGCAAGTCACTAGGAAGCAATATACACACGCGTGCATTAGGACGACTCGTACAGTAGTACGGCAAACGGAGAGAGAAAGAATGATCGGTCGAGTGGCGAGGCTTTATTTTTCTTTGCCGCGCACGCGACGCGCATTTGGCACGCCGAGCGCGTGCATCACTTCGGCTGTGCGTGCACGCGCGCCGTTCGCGCGCCGGATGCACGCGTCGAATGCAACGCGCGATACACGAGATATTAATACAATTATGACATTCCTGCCAAAAGTAATATTAGTAGTCTTATATGATACGTCAAAATTACGGAGGGAAGGAAGGAAAAGAGAGTTAACGTTGCGTTAACACGACGACACGTACCAGGCGCGCGCGCGCATACACACACGCGCACACGCGCGCGCGCACGCACGCACACACACACACACACACACACAAAGCGGACATACTCTGTAATCTAGTTGTTCCCTCCCATCCCCGTCCCCATCTGCGCATCCACGTTTATCTTTCATCCCGCGCGATCAACTCGATCGAGGGATCGTCGATGATCTCGATATCGATCGCAGTCCAGCGATGAGCGTCGATGTTCCTGACGAACGATTCAGAGATCGGCGCTGTGCGTGCACGCGGATCCAAAACTTTCTTGTTAAAACCACTAAAGTATTTATATATATGTATAGAATGTATGTATGTATACAGGCCGTTCCCCGCGTGCAACGAGGATTAATCGATCGCGGAAACGTTTGATCCGAGAGGCTCGCGCCTCTCAGTGCATGGAAACATCCGTTAAGATTACCGGTTCGCGCGCGATTTGGACGGAGTTCCGCCAGATTAATCGACGCTCGCTGGAAATCTCTTCCAAGAGATAACTACCGTTACCGATTAATCCGCATCTCGCCGGGAATGCAGCGTGTATACGGAGCGTGTCTCGAAGAAGACGCTTACCAGTTAACGAGGAATTCCGATAGCGAGCCTTTCCTTGGCCCCGATGTTCGATCGTCCGTGTAAATTATTTTTCCGACGTTAAGTTTCTCGGCGTGATAACCGAACGAATTGGGAAACGGAAGTCCGCATCGCTCTTGTTGCTGCGCTTGAGAAGGTGCAGTCTGATTTTTAGATTCGTCGTACTCTACGAAGTTCCTGCTAAGAAAACACCGGATCCTGCGCGAGAGATTAAAATGTTATTCGCACATTCGTATGTTTCTTGAGATACTTTGTACTCACGCTCCGACGTGAAACGGCGAGTGCCAAGAAGAGCCGTCGAGGAAACCGTGACTCGATAAGCATCTGCGATTGACGAATTTGGCTCTTTATTATCTTCCAGCACTCCTACGTTTCATCTTATCCCGTACGCATCCCCTTCACCCTCACCTTCCCGTCATTCTTCATATTTTAGTTATCACTATCATTAATATTATTATCAGGCAATTACTATTAGTATTTTGTATTATAGGTATTGTATTGTAAATTGCAAAGTACGTGCAATGTTTCGACGATGAATAATAATCGATCATGTTCAACTAAAATCAAATTTTGTCTTTATTTTCCATCCCTGTAAAACGCGCCCCGTATGCTTACGGGGTGTCCGCGTCTTTTCATATTTTATACAGCTTTTATACGAAATTACTATTCCCCGAAGTTTAACCAATTTTAATCAGTTTATGAGAATTAATTCTCGCTTTTAGGAAACATAGGAAACGTAAATTTTTTTAATTAAAATCACGATAATTAAGTTGTAACATAAAAATCAAAGATTATAGATAGCGAATGTATCATACAACAGACGCAATAAAAATAAAACCTGATCAAATATTGGCTCGTACTATTATCTTTGCTATCTCATCTTGATAGTAAAGGCTCGTTGCGAGATTTCGAAAATTAAGACCAAGCACCAAGCTCGTCCAAAATATAAAGCGCCTGTTGAAAGGCAGGTCGGTAGCTCGCCAAGTTAACCAAGTTAACATCCTATGATCCAAGTTAACAAACATTTCTCGCTTTTTGTTTATTTATTTTGTTTTAATTATTAGTTGTTGGTATTTCTGATACGAAAAATTTCGTACCGTCGTTGGTTCGATTTCCGACCGGGAGAATGAATTTCGTTACAAAGGACTGTAAGACGAGTTGAGTAAGAGATGACACGAGAATAAATCCCGCGATTCCAGGAATTGCATCAATTCCGAGAATCTCTCTAGTAATTTTAGAAATTGTTGATTCTTGATGATCTTCGCTTCCAATTTCCGCTTAATCCAATCGATCAATATCTGCACGTCGGATTGCTATTTTATAATTTACAACTATTTTGCCTTATACTTTCATTTGTCAGCTCACAATATGTCATTACGAGCTTTTATCGTCTTTGATCGTTAAATAGAGATAACAGTACGGGTCAATATCCCGGGATTTTACTTTTGTATAATCAAATTTGACAGTGTAACATTAGAAACAATTCGTCTTAAGGAGTATTAGTTATCAAACGAGCGGATTCTACGATCGCTTACTCGAAGAATCCGAAAGATAGGTAGGTATTAAATAAAAGGACGTCAAAAGTACGATATCGTAACCGTGAAATTATTATTATTCTCTTACAATATCTATCTCTTTAATGTTCTGTCCTTGAGCTATAAACCGTCATTCGTGTTTTGTACATGAAAGTATCCAAAAAGACAAAGCACTGTTCGACACTCGGATATTTCTTATTACGCCTCTCATACAAGCGCGCACGCCCGCGCTTCCCTTAGCTAATTAATCTGCAATTTTCTTATTCCCCTTTTTCTTTTTTTCTTTTTACTTCCCGTTTTACAGAACCGCTATGTGGATTAATGAACACCGGCGGTGCTTCCAACGATCCACACAATGAACGCAGGTTTTTTTTTCTTTTTTCTCTCTCTCTCTATCTTTTTTTTTTAATTATTATTATTTGGCAGTGCGAAACAACCGTGCTCACCAGTTTTTCGCTTTCCTCTTCGCTACGCGATATCGAGTCTCGTTGAGTTCTGTCAAATATGAGAAACGCTCTTCTTTGTCATCGTCTTTGATGAAGCGACGAGAGGCGATGAGATCGTTTCGGCCAAATCCATACCGATACTTGTCTTTTCTTCCTTTTTCCTTCTTGTTTCTCGTTTTTTGATCGCGCTTCTACAAAATAATTCCCGTCGCTTTTGTTCGTAACGACGAGTGGGTTCGCCGGTGGACTCGCCAGTTTTCGTCTCGTCCCGCGCGTATCTCGCGTATTTCTTTCTACACGCTATAAACCATACTTTACTTTAAACTATGCAATATACTTCTCTACTTTTATACAAGTACAAGCACTCCTCTAATCGGAGCGATCTCGCGGGGCCGCGATCGAGATTAAATCAAGGATTCATCGGCGCACTTTGGGACATGATGAAAGAGGAGAGAAAAAAAAAAAAAAGGACGAATAGTCGGACCGGATACGATCGACGCTAAGTCTAATGAGGATAAAAATATGAGCGAGTTTATTCTTTGGAAGGATAACTAACAAGCAGGAAACGTAATACTGATTGTACAGATTAATCGCTAAGAGGATTCGAGCGGCCCTCGTCGCGATCGCTCGACTCTCGTCGTCACGCTTTTACATAGAATTTATAATAAATGCAAACACTATATCTGTAATAAGCTATACTTATGCACATATCTCAGGAGGCTGGAAGGGAGAGAGGGAGAGAGGGAGAGAGGAAGGCGGAGGGGGTCTTTGTATATCGTGTTACATTCAATTATTTACAGTTTGGAGCCGCGACGGGGGACCCCATCGAAAATTACACATTCCGGTCCCTTCTCCCGTCGTCTGCTCAAAATAATATCCGACCGTCTCTCGCAACACGTTGCGGTTGCTTCTTTTACATGCGGACATGCCCTGTAACTCTTATCGACACGCGCCGTTACAAGCCAACGACATACGGGATGATGTTGACGAAAACTGGAGAACCGCAGCAAACCCTCGCACGCCACCGCAGCGTGTTCCTTCTCGTTCTTTCTTTTGGCTCAATGACAATTTGAGATCCTCGAGTTAATGTCACTCTCGTTGAGACACGTTCTCTCGGCTTTCTATGCTCTAAAATTCCAGGCGAAGATTGAAACGCGCGCTCTCTCGGACCTCTCTTATGCGTAACGATTAATTAACCGGCAATATCTTTACGTTATTTCGTATGTACATTCCTCGTTGCGAGATTTTCGGGAGAAATAAAGTCTAAATATTTTACAATTGCTGATTATGATCATATGGACATTTTAATATGAAATTTTAATCCCATTTACGCGATTTTGTTCTGAACACCTTACTTGGATCTTGATGCGTGGATTTGCTGAAGAAAAAGTTGCTGAAACTCGCTTTTCGCGAGAGAATACGCGCTGTTAAATGATTAGTCGTTCAATGGAATATCGAATCAACTCATTCGCGAGAGAATTTCACAGATGACATTGCATTCGTATCCCTTTCATCAACGTTTTTCTCGAATTTTTGTAAAAATACAATATCGCGAAACTCGTGTCTTTTCCCTCTTGTCCCACGCGTCTTCACGCGTATACTTTGCACTTTTCATATTTCTCCTCTTTCTTTCTTACTTTCTCTCGCAGCCGCTATTTCTCTGTTCTTCGTTACGTTAATTGTCTACTATCTCTTTCATTCTTACACGCATATATTCTCACATTCATCGTCGAAAAGGGAATAGATCTACGGCGGTGTGTGTGTATGTGTGTACTCATGGATGTGTATATGTTTGTGTGTATCCAATATGACGAGAATTCTCGTCAAAAACGCGATAAAGAAAAAAAGAATGAGTGCATCCGCGCATTTCGCTTCGCTGTATTTTTTTTCCTTTCTTTCTTTCCTTCTTTCTTTCTTCCTTTCCATTAATCCTAATATACAGACCTAATGAGCTCAGGGAACACTTTACGCGGCCTCCCTTACATGTACATATTATTATTTAGTGCATTGCGCAGCATCGCGTGGATTAAAGTTTAATTCTACAAAAGACGCACGATGTATACATATAAAAAAAGAAAAAAAAAAAAAAAGAACACCAAAAATCATGGAAACGGGGATGATTTCCACTCGGGTCAGACTTCGTGCGCTAGAAAAACGTATACAAATCGTTCACGTTACTTTTACGCATATCCCCGACACTTCTCTTTCAGCCTTCCGTCTCTTTTTCGTATCATTATCATTATCATTATCATTATCATTATTATTATTATCATTATTAATATTATTATTATTAAAAAGTTCTACATCGATAATTTAGAATCATCAGCAGGCCGATGCGAACAATGTAAATACATCAGATGCTATAGCTACGTATGCAGGGCCACACATACGTATTTTTAACATCCCTTCTCGTTCACGGAACAGAAATTTTGCTGATCAATTGTAGCGCATTACAAATGCAACGAATGACCGCCAGGATAAACGACAAAAAAAAAAAAGAGAAAAAAAAAAAAGAAATATTTTCAACTAAATGCAGTCGGTTCGTTTCTCTTGGCTCGTGACAATTAACGCGCGTATGTTTCTGTGTATGCGTGTGCGTGTGCGTGTATGTGTGTGCGTGTGTGTGTGTACCTTAACCGCGATTAATTAATTACAAAAGAAGAAAAATACATAACGTACAAAAATACTTAAAAGTCGCGGAATTATACAGACTCGCCAATTACAAAATTATATGATACAAGCGACTTAAGCATATTCGCTCGAATAAACCTATCGTATAAGATCGTTAAGTATAGCGTAATAACGTGCGAGCTTGTGAAAAAGAAAAGATATTACAGAAATTTAATCCCATCTTCTTTTGTAGCCTCCCGTGATTTCCGTGATTGCTGATTCATGAATTTGATTTCGCGTCATGAGAAACCGATAATGCATCTGGAGGGGGTGCCTCGCAAATGCTTTCCATGCCTTTACTCTTTTATTATTCGCTACGGTACTTCCAATTCTCCACGAGATCAAGCGCGACTAAGGAACCGAAAGCTCTTTCTATCGTGATCACCTTTGCGCTTATGCGAAATATTACGAGAATAATAATAATAATAACGCAAAATACATGACTTAACACCTAATAAAATCTCTGCTCGGTGCGCAAGCAATCAATTAAGATTAACACGAATCAACTGAGCAAACTTAAGCGCGATTGATCCAATTGGTTCTGATTGAGAATAGACAATAGTGTTTCGTGAAACGATGACTTCTATCTCGATGGTCGCGACACGTGCTAACGGGAAGTCTTCGCTCACGTAAGAAATTGGTCCCTTATCGGATTGGAATTTTTGACCGACGATCAACCATTCTGCACGAGCAGAGATCTTGTGACGGGAAACCGGCGAGGTGAAGGGATAGAAGTAGCGATCGGGTGAACGATCGCGCCACGAAAGGACGAAGGGTAAGCGATTGAACGTGACTGATCGAAACATAGCGAAATACGAGAAACAAATAGAAAGACTCGATTGACCCTTAAGTAACGTAAAGACACACGAGAGACATCGTTAAGCTAAGCTCCAATTATTTTCTTATTTTCCGGAGACTTTTGGATATAGATACATAACATCACGTCACTCGTTTTTCACTTTTTATATATATCGTCGCGTCACGATCTGAAAACGAAACGCGGCGATCAAGAGAAATCTCCGAGCCCGGTGAAACTCAGATCGCTTCAGAAATTCTCTCGGGCGTAGCCCGATGTATCTTCTTCCACTACTTTGTTTGTACATCTGATTGGCAGTGCCTTAGTTTGCGTGCTCGAAGTTTGGCAGTGCGCAGCACGTGAACGGCGATACGCGCTCGGAGAATATAAATCCGAAAAACTGAAACGGTGGCTGCGGCTAGGCCGTGCGTATGTGTATACCTGTATAGAAAAGACCGACCAATGAACTTTTTTCAAAGAGCTTGACATGAATGCACACGTAGGTGCAATAGAGAGAAATGCTACGTTAAAGACGTGTTAAAAACGCCGTTCGGAACGACGAAGCTGGCAGTGCGCGAATTTGGCAGTGACGCGTTTCCCATTATACCTTCCTTTCTTTCTTTCGGTGTCGGTCCATCCAGCGAAAGAGACAAAAGGATCTTGCTATCTTCGTCGCTTTTGTATACCATGTGTATGCGTATGTGTATGGCGCGTGTTTCGCGGGAACACCATGCCTCGGAAATCAACGGATGTAGAGATACACGTCTCTTTAGACAGCTTTAGACAGCTCGTTCTATACTCACGAGTAGAGCCTGCCTCGGTGGCGAGGAGGCGAAGCCCACGAGTACCGGATTCCTGTAGTATGCCGTTTTGTTTTATGATAATTTCAACTAAGTATTTACAGCTCGCGGTCTCGCGACGCGTCGCGCGCACGCGAACAGCCGCGCGCGAGCAGTCAGAAAAAGTGATTGCTACTCGTCGTGTGGACCACGCAAGGTGGACGTAATGCCGACGACGACGCGTTTTCGGAACGGCTGCTCTTCCTTCTTATATATCCCCCGCTCTCGCGTGTCAGCTAGAGATCTATTCGATTATACGCTTACATTCGTTACTCTATAATAATAGTAAGAATAATTAAATCGATTAATTATCGTAGGGCTCTTAATTACAATCATATTGGCAGTGTTTCTTAGCTGGTGTGTATGCAATGACGTTCCGTTTGTGTCCGTCTTGTCTTGTGTATCTCGTACGCGTTACCTCTGTCACACACTCTCTTCTTCTCGCATTCTGTCTCTGACATCGTTAATATCTCTCTCTCTCTCTCTCTCTCTCTCTCTCTCTCTCTCTCTCTCTCTCTCTCTCTCTCTCTCTCTCTCTCTCTCTCT
>JAHMML010000026.1:972128-1037707 GCA_020341155.1 Eciton burchellii | reverse complement strand
TCTCTCTCTCTCTCTCTCTCTCTCTCTCTCTCTCTCTCTCTCTCTCTCTCTCTCTCTCTCTCTCTCTCTCTCTCTCTCTCTCTCTCTCTCCCCTCACGCTCTCTCACTCACTTCCATTCATACGTGATCGTTTAACATGCGCGACAACACACATCCCTCCTCCTTCGCAATTTATATGAACCATTATTCGCAGTATAATGCATGCGGCGCCGCGGGACACTCCCGCGAGACACATTCACGGCCGTGAAAATGGATCTATCCTTTTTACGACCGTGATGATTATTCTCGCGAACAGAACGATGCTGCACGCGTCACTCGCTCATCTCCTCCAACATTTCCTTTTCGTGGGAAATGTAGCACAGCCTGATTTACCCCTTTTGAGGGCAACAGCTCATCGGATACGGTCGCGCAACGCGTTAACTATGCTCGTTTCTCTCTGCGGAAACTAAACTCGCTTTTTATTCAGCCTGCATCGTCGACCTGCATCATCGATGAAGGCAACGGGTTTAGATGCGCGATGAGCGTACGTTAACGTGTTGCGCGAGACTCGGCAGAAAGATAAAGAATAACGTGATGATGACATACACGAAGAATCGAACACGTCTCGGGCGCAAAAACGAGGCAAGCATGAAGCCTGCGTCTCTGTCTCTTTCTCTCCCTTCATAAGAAGCTGCTCGAGCATGTCTCGCGTCTTGATAATCATCTTTTTTTCTTTTAATTTCGTTTTGTGCGTCCATTCCTTCGGATTCCGACCATTTCTCGACTTTTCGATAGAAATATCGGTGCCGATTAATCCGCGATCTTTCAACTTCGTGCCGAGCTATCAAGCTTGGGAGACTGTCAGCCCCATTCGGGGAAATAACGGCAGGKTTCAATATTATATGACTTATTTCTCTCTTTCTCAGGCACGCGCATACACACACACACACGCGCGCGCGCGCGCGCGCGCAGACAAAGTACACGTTCTTTCATTCTTTCTCATTCGTATGCTCGCATTTTCATCCTCTTCCCCAATTCTTCGTCATTCTCGGTGCAATATTCTGCGTCCGCTTCGCGTTGTCCACGAACAGTGGATTTTCTTTCTTCCCCGACTTCCTCTTCATCGTTGATTGCAGGATGACAGCCGAATTCCTATCGAGTTGTAAATCGAGGTAGACGCATCTTCTTTCTGCAGTTTTTTTTTTATTTCTTCCTCTCGAGGCATCGCCGGAGATCGTAATGGTACCAATTCCCGGAAGTGCCAAGGGGCCGATGTTAGATATTAATTGAATCCTAAGGCCACCAGAGTGATTATCTCCTTATAAATTGTTAACTACCGCTTAAACATTTTGTCTGTGCACTCCCTCGGTTTCCTTTGGCAAACCAAATATGCAAAAAGCTTCTCTTTAGCTGCTCTCCTATTTTTAATCGCTTTTCTTTTTTTTTAAACCTTCGTGACTATCATTACTATCGTTTCCACCACACGTTCTATCCTTGGGATCTCGATCGGCGGTAGAAGACGGTACAAAACGTATCCACGGTGAGGCACTTTCGAGGCCCAGACTTGGCGCTTCCGAGGCCGACGAGCTTGAGAAAGACGAGTGCGAGGTACTCATGGTAGGGATTCCGCATTCTAAACGCGTTATTAAGTTATCGCCATCGATGGAAGGGCGACGAAGAGCGCACTCGTTGCAGATGAATGGATAGCAGCGCTCTCTCGTTCGGATCAAACAGAGAGGACGGATGATTCGATATCTTTTCTTCTCCAGCAATTTTCTCTCTCTCTCTCTCTCTCTCTCTCTCTCTCTCTCTCTCTCTCTCCCTCTCTGTTTTTAACCGCTACCTGTGTATGTACCATCGATCCGGTTCGTCTTGGATCATAATCTCTCAATATGCAATTTTCTTCGGCGCCATGATGCTTATCTTCTAATCGATCTGGATTCACGATAAGGATTGGTCGTTCTCCTAGATTAAATTATCTTCTAAACGCGGTCTTCCTCTGTTTCCCTCTTTTTTTCTCGATACGTTCAGGTATTTCACAGATTGCGTCTTACGCCATCGTCTTCACCGATCAGGAAGCGTATAGACCGTGCTCCCGCTCGTATCAGCAAGCAGCGCTCTGTTTTTCTTTTCTGGTTTAGACGTAAACGCTCATTAGGTCAGTTCTGGTGTCCGGCCAATCGGCCGATATTATCACGAGTTCTTCACCGGCTTCCGACGTTGCTTCACTCGCGTCGTCAACGACGCGCGACTGCCCATTGCGGGATAGAGAGCCAAACTCACCTCTTCCGGATTACTGGCGGCCGCTTTGCGAATATCTACGTGTTTCGTGCTTTGTACTTCGGATTCCAGTACCCATTCGTCCGGTTCTCTGTGAGGAAAAACCCAACGCAACGGATAAGTCGTGCGAATGTAGAATCGAAGTTTGTTATTATACGACAACACTTACATGTCTTCAGGATACCACCGCAGCAGTACCTTCGTCTTGCCGTCCAATTCCCGCCTCTTTGCTAAAACCTAAGAGAGAGATATTTTGTTGGGATCGATCTCGTGAAATGAGCGGACTCAAAATAATCGCTATAATTCTCGCGTTAACAACTTACTTGACTAGTTAGTGCCATCGAGTTTCCTGGCGTTTCAGCTAGTCGCCCTTGCGTTCTCGATGTCGCTAGCTCCAATAACCTGTGCTGCAGACCTTCCATTATTCCCGAATCGAAATAATCGAAAAGCCTTGCTGCAAGAACATCGCAATAATGAGCACAAGAACGGAGAAAGGATATCTATCGGTCATTATGCGAAGCGCATCGTGAAGATTGCGAGGAACTCACCAGACCAAGGTTGTCGCCTATATCTAAGTTTCTTGCCGTTCCTCCTGACGAGTTTACCGCCGTTCTCGCAACTACGTCTCCCGCTGCTACTACTCGTTTCCGGCTGGTTAAAGTGACCATTCACGTGCCTCTCGAGGGCAGTCTACAAATGCACGTCTCGTCATTAATTAGAGATGCTCCCTAAATCAATGCTACGCCGTGAGAACGGGCGCACGCCTCACCTGAGAACTAAATCTGCAACCGCAGCCATCGACGATGCAGCGGAAGGGTTTGTTACCACCGTGAGACAAAACGTGTCTCTCCAACCACCTTCGGGAACACGAAGTTCTCCCTTGCACCTTGCAACCCTGCCATTGACAAACAAAGTTATCGCCTCCAGTCTGCGTATTGATGTGTGCAGCCTGTAATGATAACGATAACAGTACACGATTAAAGCAAAATAGATACTTGCAGTAGTTATGTGTTAATTCATTCTTTCGGGAGAAAACATGATACGATTGTCTGTGAAGATACGCGATAAAGAATCCATTCGCGTACCTGCAGATGTTCCAGAAGACCACCCACTGACTCGAAACTGGCTTCGCACTTGTCCCAACGGCAGATTCCGCTGTCGGTGGCTTGCGGTCTATCTTTCTCAGGCGCTCGCGCTGGGAATCTAATAGTAGTAGGCGCCGAGAGTATGGGCGAAAGCGACGGTTTCGACTCGCTGCTTCGGGAATCCTCCTCATCTACGTCGTCCTCGTCGATCGGTGTCACCTGGGCTTCCTCGCTCTTGCCATCGTTCTCTGACGGCGGAGACAACCTCGAGATGGGAGATTCATGGCTGCCTTGTAACCTCAGCGCGCCCAAGATACCTCCGCAGCTATTCGTCAGGTTGTTGTTTTCATTCACGTGCGGCTTCGATAGGATGCAGCCTTTAAAGTCCAACGGCACCGATTCACCCAGCAACGACGGAGCGGTGGTAGTGGGTGGCGAGCTGCATTTGGTCGTATTGATGCTCGCTTCCGAACTTAGTCTAAGCCGTGAACGAAACAAAAAAACAGCCGTTAACTTGAGACGATCTCTGCTTTACTCTACTGTTTTACTCTACTGTGTTTTACTCTAATTAGAAAACTAGAGACCATCGCACATAGATGGACTGCGATTAGCGAAATCTGCATTATCCACGATAACAAGCAGCATGGACGACCCATCCTGAGACGAATAGGAGACGAATAGGATTGATTGATCTAATCAGTCCTGTACCTCTCGAAACGAGAGAGAAACGTAACGAAACAAACTCAATATCAAGATCAAGTGAAACAGACCGGTGATACATGCGTCTCTGATAGCAACGAACGATCGGACTATTCAGTCAGCGAGAGTTGGCATAACGGCATCGAAAACGGTATCTATACCTAAGGGACGAGATCTTGCAATTGGGCAAATTTTTCAGCACGTCGTTCGAAATCGGCAGACTTGGCAGTGGCTTCGGCAGTTTCTTGTCCATCTTGCCATTGGCCCTTGGCACGATGACCAGCGGTGGTTTCTTCGCGGCCGCCGATGGCGACATCGTCAATGTTCTCACTTCCCAGTCATTGGTCAAGGTACCGCGGCTCGGATTATTGGTCGACACGGTACCCAAGTACTTGGCAAGGCCGCCCTTGTTCCGTTGTACCGTAGGTGGCCTTCGAAATTCCGACGAACTCTTCGCTACCAGCACGGACATCGTTTCGCTCGTTTTCTTGATCTGTGGAAAGCGAGATGATTAATATCTTTGATTGCTTATATTCATGCACCGTTTACAAACTCGGATTGAGACGATGATAAACTTCTCCTCGACTCGCAGTTGGCACGCGGACGAATTTGCGCGATTAATATCGATTTTGTTGTCGCAATATAAACACGTGCGCGATGTTTGGCGCGAGCGCGGATTATCGAGAATATGGAGAATGTTAAATCATCGTTCGATAGGACGGGAGCAGTTTCCACGAATTAATATCAACCTACGGGAGGAAGAGACCGCTCCACGCGCGGATGAGTGAAAAAAGCTAATTCAATATCCGATAAATGCGAGCTCGCCGATAAGGCGATGTTCTGTATCTTGACGCGTACGCGCCGAGTAAAACGGGTCGATATCTTTCGATATTTTCGTTATAACGTTGATTTTAATCGTTTAGCGCGAGTTTTTACCTCCGGCTTCATTTATTCAATTCGTGCGAACCACGAAATTGTTACAGCACAATCACGTGGTCTTGCATGTGGCATTTACGTATTTCGACCATCTCTGAACTCTCTTTGAACGGAACGAGCGTCTCCATATATTCTCAATTTCCGAGTTTCCTTCTAGAAAAGACATCTTTTTGTTTGAGTTTCACTTAATTCTCCTACAAAACAAGATTTGCCGACAGGCGGTTACACTGGACACTACAATAGACTACAATAGACGCTCCGAACTTTCCTCTCGTCCTCTCGAAACTCTCGTTTTTCGGGAACTGAAAAAAATGCCGGGTCGACCGCTCGGTAATTCATTTTTCACGCTCTCTCTCTCTCTCAACCGAGGATTTTATTCTCATAACGTATCTGTTATATCTTTCCTGTGAATGCACTTTTGCTATCTGCCACCTTGACCCGTCCATTATTCATTCCCGATCACATCGGGTCGACGACGGATTTCCGGGCAAGCGAGCACGTACCTTCGGTTGCTGCGGCTTGATCTGCGTCTTAAAGTACTCCGTGATCTTGCCCTGGGACTGATCGTGATGATGCTGGCCGGTGGCGATCTTTCCGTTCGCTTTAACGCTGTTCCGGGAGGTGGGATCGGCGGCGCCAGATCGAGGAACCGCGCCCGCCTCGGGCTCGCCCCTCAACCTCTTGTACGCGGTGGTGGAGCAGGCGGTCGCCGCCAACGGCGGGGTCCAGGGCCACTGGGGCCTGGTGCTGATCTGCGACGGCGGCGCCAGCTTGGGCACGGATGGCAACGGGCTGGCAGACGTGCCGCGTATCGCGGTTACTCCCTCGTCGCTGCTGGTGCTGCACGGCGAGCCGGGTTCGGTGATATCGCTCGTACCGCTGCTGCTGCATTCCCCGCAAGATACTGCCACGCCACTGAAACAACGAGACGAGAAATCCTTAGTGTCGAGTGTCTAGGGTCCTCCTCGAGGATTTGTCGATTGTCGAGGGTCTTGATCATCTCGACCCGACAGGTCGAAGCGACTCGCCAGAAGCGACAGAGCAGGTAGCTCCGAGACACGGGCAGGGGAACAGTCGCATCCGGCGAATCATCATTTAGCCGGCGAATCGGCCAAAGCTCGCGGCGCGCCATCCCCGGGTAGGACAGGGGATGGGGAGGGGGGGGGGGGTGTGTGTGTGATCCTCCTCGCGGAGAGGAGTCTCTCGCGCGATCATCGCCTCGCCGCGTAATGGCCCATCGCGAAACGCTGCTCCACCATTTATCCGAATAAGGAGGGCTCGCGCGGCACCTGGCCACCCCTCGCCGTCACACACGCTCCGCTCGCACCTTTTTATCTCTAGGTACAAGCAGAACGAGTCGACCGGTCGATGATCGGCCGGTCGTTCGTCCGGCAGCGAGAGCGGGCGAGCGCGGAGCACCAGGGCGGAAAACCGGTTGGAGACGACGAGCGGCGGCGGCAGCGGCGGCGGCAACATCGACGACGCCGACCACGAGGAAATTGCGAGCTTACCGAGTAATGACGTTACACCACCAACGCAAACCTAATTACAAGCCCAGACATTGCCAATTGGCCCTGGCCCCGCCGTCCGCCCGCCGCCGCCGCCGCCGCCGCCGCCGTCGCCGCCGTCATCGTCGTCGTCGTTTCGGGTTCTACGGCGTTCTCGATGTCGCGGCTCGATGGGCCGTTTTGGTGATTTGTAGATTTGCAAACGGATAGAGCCGCGGGAGCGACGCAGATGCGCCGTGGCGCAAAACCGACGCGGGAAATGGCTAATCCGTCAGCGTACTTCTCTCAGCGTGATTTTATCGAGCGACGAGTTATCGCGCGCGCCTGCATATTAATTTTCCCATCCCGACGAGTATTTCATCTCGTTCGGTTACAAAGGACGAACAGTTACGCCGCCTCGTTACGGATTGTTTTATTCGCGTCGCCGCTTCGGCCGGCGCTAAAAAGCGCGCGAAAAAGTATCAGAGCACGCGTCGCGCCTCTCGTTTGCAGACAAGCGGTTTGGTCCCTCGCGCAAAAAGCTCGCGGTCACGGCCGTTCCGCCGCGTATCAGCGGCCGTAAATTATCCGCGCGCGGCTGTAAAGTGGCCGAAAACGAGAAAAAACGACCGACCGACCGACCGGCCGGTCGATCGTCGATCTTCCTCGGGCGGCTTTCCGGCCGCGGATATTTCGGGCGTCCGTCCGCCGCGAACGTCACAGCTGAGAGAAAGAGACACTGACCTCTCCACGATAGCGGGTGAGGAGTTTACGCAACGACCAGCGTAGCGTGGTTAGCCGCTACTGGATGTCAACTGGCGAAAAGACACACGAGCCTCTTTATTGACTCATTCACGTTCCTCGTGCATTGAATCATCTTGGTATCGCTCGCCAAGATCGACCCCGTGCGATAGCTCGCGTATCGCCGCGTTATCAGGATACTCGGAATCGATTAACCGCTAATGGTATTGTAATTGCATCGATACAGTCGAGCCACACCATCGAACGCTGATAAGGGAAAGCGGGAATCTCGAAAAGAGAGGAAAAAAAGAAAAAAAAAAACGAATTTCCGAGGACAAGATCGTCGCGTGCTTCCGATGATCGTCGATTGCCTTCGAAGTATGTCGATGGCCTCGTCGAGGATTCCCCGAGAGCAATTAATTTTTTCAACGACGACTCACACTTGGCCGATTCGACTGCGAGGGCCGGCTTTTCGCCGTTCGACTGACCGTGGAACTGACCTATGCCCACGACGGGCGCGAGTCGATCGGCAGGTCGCGCACTTTCGCCCGAAAGTCGCGAAAGTACGCGGGCAAGCTGGTTATTACTGTCGCCGACAACTCGTCCAGCCTTTCCGCGGATTGATCGTCGCGAGAGGTCATTCCGGCGCATTGCTCGAAACAGCGAGTCAATCCCGAAAGTAACACCGATACGGAGGACAGAAAGTAAGCAAATTGCCGCATACTCATGTATTATACATTCCGCATGTTAATTGCGTAAACGAGCGTAATTACGAGCTGATGAGGGAAATGCTATCGCCGCGCTGGCGCACCGGTCGATTTTATCGCGCGCGACTTTCGCATAACTGACCTACGTCCACCTCGCCACCCTTGGCCGCGGTCGTGCGGACATGACCGCACGCGCGCGCGCGGGCGCGCGCGGGCGTACACCGATAGTAGCACCGAATTCCACTGGAAATCGCTGGAAAGGGACGACAAGGATCGCGGGAGAGAGGCGGAACGGCACGTCGACTGCCTATCGTTCCTCGATGCATGACGATCCTGTCTCGCTGTCGGGCTTCGAGTGCGTTCGGGAATTGAGCGGAGCGAGCGAAGGTACTCGGAGGACTCGAGTTGATGAATCGTGAGATCGACTGAGATCCGCATCGAGTCCACTCGAACGTCAGCAGGGGAGTGCAGCGAAGGAGTCCGAAGGTGGGAATCTGACGATCGCTCGGCTCGCTCAGGGCTACTTTCAGACTGCGACGACCGTGCAATTGCACGACGGTGAAATGCAAAACGACGAGCATCGCCCTCGTCTCTCGCCCTCGTCGAGGATTCGGATCATAAACGCCGGCGCTGAGCAGCCCTTTGATCGACGACGCCCTTCGCGGGATTTGTCCACTCGCTCGCCGCCACTGATGCGTCGTCCCGGATGTAAGGTTCGACCGCAGCTGCCGCGAGCGCGATCGCCAATATGACCGCCGAGAGCAATCTGGCTCCGTCATTATCGAGTCACAGCGAGAAACAACGACGAATGCTACGAATGCTCTCGATAATTGAACGCCATCGGCGTCGCGAGTGCGCGAGGCTCGAGGCTCGAGTTGTTGGTATTCAAACGACGCATCGTCGTGCGATGATCGCTGGCGATCAAGGACGATCGCGTTGAAAAGTGTTTCGAGATTCGTGGCTGTCCTTCGGTCGACGTCGACGTCGCGAATGAAAATGCGGCGAGAGTTCCGCGCCAAGCCCCGATGAATATTCCGCATCGATCGCGGGGACACTCGATACCGCGCGAAGATCGCCAGATCGCCAGATCGCTGGAAATCCCACGTGTAGACGCCCCGCAGCGTCTTTCGCAGCGAAACGGCTTTGCCGGAACAGGCAATATACTCGTGACACTCGTGAGGTACAACGGCCGCGGAGACGCCGTTTCGCCGTGCCGCGCGTAATTAGACTTCTACCGGTAATCGCCGGGAGTTTACATAATGTATTAGCGGCGCGCCGCCCGTACGTGCGAGCTGGCGAATTAACGTGCGACTCGAGCCGCATAAGCGCTTGAAGAAGAGGCAGCGAACGCGCGCAGCGGCAAAAATAGTCACACGTGCGATCCTCGCCCGTCCGTCCATACGTCCGTAGCGTCGTGAGCGCGTGTCTGCGCGCGGCCGGAAAGCTGCCGGAATCCGCTCGGCAGTCATGGACACGCGGGATGAATGAAACGCGGTTCACATCACGCGGACGCATCAGCAGGTGACACACTGCCGCGCGGAATACATCGCAGGCCGTTGATCTCGTCGCTCTTCCCACCAGCTGATCGCAAGCCGACTCGAACTTTGCGCATTCGGCCGTTTCCTCGTTGCGGGACTCCAAACGGCAAAAAGCCTCCCGCTTCGTCGCGGGGGACGCTGCCAAGCGTGGAAATTTTGTTTGCTCCTCCGTTATTGCACCCCGCGGCGCATTCGGTGTTATTTTCGGCATTTATGGCGCTTACTCGTGCGATCGGCCCGGCCCTTGTTTCGAGATTGTCCCATGTCCTTCGAGGCGAATTCTCTTTCCCCGTCTTTAACCCCAGAAAGGGACCCGCACGGAGCACGGGTGAAATTCGAGCCTCATCTCGCCGATCCCTCTCTCGCCTTGCTCTCGCGTCCTGTTTCCCTTTCTCGACGACAATAGATCACGGAACTCGGTCCGATATATATATATATATATATATATATATATATATGTCGCTGACCCTTGACACCCTCTCTCCGCCTGGCGAGCAGAATCACCCTCGAGCAGAAGATGACTGATTGGCAGTCCCTCCGGATCGAATGCGACTTTTACTACCCTTCTACCGCTTCTCCTCGGGATGCTGCCCCTTTCATCTCGCGGCCCTCCGCGCTTGATACGCGAGCGCAGGGGAGGCCGGAAGGAACGTAACGAGACACGTTGTCATTTGAAAACGGGTCGCTCGGTGCACCGCCACGATAAAAGCCTCGCTAGGCTCCCCCGATTATTTCGTTAATTCGACGACGGTCCATCTTCTCCATCTTCTTCGAGCTCTTCCCTTCGGAAGAGCGAAAACGATGCAATCTCGCGGAAAAACGATATACCGCTCTCGCGCCAAGGATCTTTGCGTACAAGCGCGGAGAAGCGCGGACGCGCGGCGGAAGAAAGAGACAGTAACTCGGAAGACACGGGAGACTCGCTTTCGGCGAATAACCGTTACATCGAACGCACATCGCTCGTATAATACACGCGCGTACCGCACGCATGCGACCAACAACGTGGGCGTGTACGCGGGGTGTCCCGAGAGTCACGCGAAAGTCGCCACTGATGGCTCCGAAGGTGGCATCCAAGACTGACTTGCCTGACTTTCGCGTTGATCCTCGACCCTTGCATCCGCCTCGCGGGGGAGTTTCCGCTCTCCCTCTCGTCGCGCCGAAACCAACAACATCTCGCCTCTTCGAGGCGCGCCTCGAACACTTCTGAACCACCGCGTACATCCGAGGTCGCCGTGCATTACGAGAGGTTGCTGGACTCGCCGAGCATACGAGCTGTAACCTGTTATAACGGACGGAGACACGTCCCTTGCAAGATCCTCGTCTACGTGCCCACGCGATCCCCTCGCGTCCCTCGCGCTGCATTGCGCGCTGCATTGCGGACATTGCGCGGAATTTCTCTAACGGAATCGGTCGGTCCCATTAGAAAAACGCATTCATCTGCTCCCCTCCCCCGATCTCGCCGGGCTGCCCTTTCCGACCTCTGCTTTTGGATTTGACTTCTCGGATCTGACGTTCTCGCGCGATTACATCGCGCGAGGTTTCGTGTCGGAATTCGCGTAGGTGGATGTTTCCGTGCTTTCGCGAGCCGGAGGAGGCTATCGCGTGATCCGAGATTGTTACGATCTGATTTGAATATCCTTGGAAAGGGGTGCAAGAGAGAGAGAGAGAGAGAGAGAGAGAGAGAGAGAGAGAACACGGATGGGGGTGTTGAAACGAGCCTGAGGAGTTTCTCGTTCCGAACGTTTAATCGCCATTCCTTTTTATCGACCTCTCGTGTCCCTCGTTCTCTCTCTTTATTAGTTTCCTTTTAACCGCCATCGAGTCTCGAGTCTCGAGGAGCGGCGATATTTATTTTTCCACGGTTCTCCCCCCCCCCCCCCCGCCCCTCGGTCGACGATTTGACTGAGCTGCCTTGTCTCGAGACTTTGCCGGACGAAATTTCCCAGCCGTCCGTCCGATAAACTCCCAGCCCAGAAAGGGAGTTATCGGGCCGTCCTTCCCAGCCGCCCGGGCATTCGCGGGATTGCCACGGATTTCATTAGGAAGAAATAGATAGCGGAGTGAAGTAGAGTTGCCGCCGCGCGGCAACTGCCGTGACAAAAGCATGCATCATCGTCCGATCTCACGCATGAGCGCGTCTGGTATGATCCAACGCGCGATGATGCAACGTTATTCATCTAGCCGTGCAATGCGAAATGATCGCGAGCGGCGTTACGTAATCGCAGAAAGAAACGCACGGAAGCGCGGACACCGGGCGCACTCGCGTTATATCGATAGATCGATTACGTATTAGGGGCACGGCGATCAGTCGCGCTCGCGCTCGCGGCTCGAAGGAAATTTCATAGCAGGCGTTACGTTTCCAACGGCGAGAGACAGCGGCGCCGTTGGCACAGCCGGGCCGAGTTTCAACCAACAGCATAATCGCCCACAATTTAGTCGGGGAGACGCTCCCGCGATACGCTACCGCAGATTATCGCGCTGTATCTCGCGCCAACAGCCTTGCTACTCCATAAAACGCGATCTCGATACTCGGGGAACGCGAGCCGTAAACATTTCAGAAACGCCGCGATCGATGGGGGAGGGGGAAGATTGTCGGCGTCTGCGCGTGCGCGCGTGCGCGAGGCAATAATAACGAAAAGGCCGGGAAAGTTCTGCAATCGTTATTACGTTGCGCATTTCGAACGCGCGAAATGTATGCGAGACTCGGGCAAACGCGACGACTTTGCCTGCGAGAGAGAGAGAGGGAGAGAGAGACTGATGCGACGAGGGGTTTGCAGCACAAGGGGCATAGCCGAGCAGATGCAGCGATAGGAAGATATCGCGAGGAGAATTATCAGGTATCATCGCGCATTCAGGATTTCTTTATTAAATTGAATTAAGATTAAAGTGGCGGACGTTACCTCGGCCCGCCGTAATTTTCCCTCGGTAATTACGAGAGAGAGAGAGAGAGAGAGAGAGAGAGAGAGAGAGAGAGAGATACTCATCGTAAATAATAAATGCTAATAATGCATTTGTCGGAGACTGATTAATGATGTGTATGTGCGAGCGAACTTAAATGCGTGTGCGATAAGAGAGAAGAGAAGGAGAGAGAGAGAGAGAGGGGGAGAGAGAGAGAGAGAGAGAGAGAGAGAGAGAGAGAGAGAAAAGGAAGGAAAAAGAAGTATTAATATTTATGCATCGCGCACAAATTATACAGCCGCATGAATCTTTCCTTCATTTTTTTCTTTTTCCTTTTTTCTTCCGTACATTAATGCGCACATGTTACATGCGCGTATTGTCGTTATGTCGAAAACTAATCGCTCGCGATTTGCGGGACACGCGCGATGAACGCAGAAGGGCCAAGCGGAGGAAAAAGAACGGTAAGACGGAAAGAGAAAACGCGCGACGCAGGTATTCATTGCGTTGATTGCGTTTCGTTATGTACGCGTCCGCGTTACTCGTGCCGTTAACCGTGCCGTTCAAAGCACGAAGACGGCGGCGTTTGTCCAAGTAAAAGGAGAGCGAGAGCGAGAGCGAGAGGGAGAAAGGGAGAGAATTCGCTTGCAGGTGCGCGCCGAGAAAGAAAATCTACCCCCTTTCGTCGAGGTTGGGAAATTATTCTCGTTGTCCCGTAGGGAAAAGAGGAATAGCATCGCGGTTCGCTCGAAAACTGACCTCGCGCTCTTCGAGGCTCCCCTCGGTCTTCATCGAGCGCGTTGTCCATAATTAATGCTGCACGCGCGCGACACCACGCTGTTCGCGCGACACAACCTCACGTCGTCGCCGAGGTCATCGAAAACATTTCTATGGCCTTTACGCCGATCGGTACGATATCGCTTTCATCGTGATCCCGCCTGGTCGTCGGCTTCGTCGGCCACGCGATTCTGGATTCGCTCCAGCAGCGGAACCAACGAAAAATTCAGCAATCTCGCCGAATTCCCCTCTCCCCTTGTTCGTTTCCTCCTTGTTCCGTATGACTTTATCCCTCCCCTCCTCCCCTCCGCTTCGCCTCGCGGTGCGTTCCGCTGCGACACAGTAACCTTGTCTCGAACTCCACGCACTGGTGAAGAAACCAAGGACAGAGCAACAGAGTATGCGCGCGCGCGCGCGCGCGAGAGAGAGAGAGAGAGAGAGAGCCTCTCCATCTCCCTCTCGGGGTCGTTACTTCGAAACGGTCAGATCTCTCGTCACCCCTGAAACCCCCTTCGAAGCCCTGAGAGACATCGTCGTTTGGGAACTTCCGCGCGAGTTCATTATCGAGGAGGAATCTCGCAGGCATGTTCGCTTGTCGCGCTTCACGAGCAGCCGATCAGGCAGAAGAGAGATGGTAGCGTGCAATTCGTAATCGAGCAATTCGCGATAGCTCGATGGGGAACTTTGGACGAGAGAGTCGTCGAAATTTGCTTCCCAGCTCGGAGAGATGCGATCGAGGTCCGAGCGCTCGCTGGCCAAAGGATGCTGTACCGGATTTAGTTTCGCTTCGAGTCAAAGGATCGAGATGATATCCGCATCGCGTGTACGATCTCCGGAGCCTTCGGACGTAATTTGCATCCTTATTAGCTAGAGTTATGAGCCAGGACGTTACCGCGATATTAATGCGATATTTTGCCGTAACAGCGGAGTAATCGGAGATAGCATGATTGATCCGTGGGTGAAGAGCATGCTAGCGCGTGATAAGAGATAACATCCGATACGGAAGGACAATTAATCCGAGAAGCGAGGCGATCATGGCATCTCGCTGCTCGCTGCCGCGCGAGTATATTTTTACTGCAATCCGTATGTAGGGCGCACGGCCAGACGTACCTCGCATTTGGGAAGGACTCTCAACCGGATTACGCGAGACAGTATTCGACGAATGTAATTTCGTTAACAATTTCCACGGAGAGATAAAACGCCGCCGCGGCACGTCGTCGTCGGCGATGGGCCGCGCGCGTGCGTGCGTGCGTGCGCTTCGAATCCGGAATTACAACGAGGTCGGGACCCGGAAGATCGTACAGATATACAGTTGCCCAAAAAYCCCCCCGAATAYCCCGAAGCCGCCGAGCGAGCCGTTCTCGTCGCTGCCTGATCCGCTTCTGAAAAGCGGAGCAGCGCGTACTGCTCTTGGTGAAATGAAAAGGCAGAGGAAAGGGGAGGGAAGAGGGGGGGGGGGGCGCGCGCGGAGAGGAGGAGAAAACCGGAAAGGACAGTCGCGTTGACGCGACAATCGTGGAAGAAAAATCAAATTACGAAAACGCGGATACGTCGGCAGGGCCGGCCGTTGGGTCCCCAACCGAAGGGAGGTCGATAGCCGAAGGATAAAATCATGATGAAGCCTCTGCGTCGTATAATTCTTACGACCCTTGACCCGCGAGTGTCCACATCGCGCATTATTTACATGGCGATTATTTACATGCAGGAAACGTCGTGCTGTAAATAACTTTATCTGCTTGCCTCTCTGTTCCTCCAACGCGTACGAACGCGCACTCGGGAGGTAATAGTGCGGGATATTTATCGTACGTCTCGCATGCGCGTGCGTGTCTGCGGATAACTAATAATGCCCGTTAAAATTTTAATTTCATTTACGCGAAACGCTCGGCAGCAACGGCGGATAACCGTCTCGGTTTCCCGCGGGAAAGCCAGCGCATCGCGGAAACGCGACGCATTCGCCGATTATTAATATCGGCGAATCCGCGGATTTATCGCGGCGATTTGGCATATAAAGCGCGTCGTTTGGTGGCAGCGAAACCCGCTGCTCGAAGGCAAATATCCATTTTGCCGCGAGACGCCGCGATAAAGCCCCGAAGGAAGCTGCTCGGCATGAAGCTGAGACCCTTGTTGAAGCTGACGCTGGTGGAAACAGAAAAAGGTCGAACCAGGCGGGAGAAACAGCTGCACTCTCTTAAGACGACGGAACCCGACTGAAGGAGGGGGTGTCTTTATTGGTTTAGGGTAGCTGGAAAACCCGGGACATCGAGGTATTTCGGCGATCCCCGCCACCGGCGATGCGCTTCAGAAATTGTAAACCGGATAGATAGAGAGAATGTACGAGAACGACGGTAACTCAACGAGCATTGTAATCAAGAATCGTGCAACGATTCTTTGCCGTCGTGATAAATTTGTCGTGATACCTGGATGACTGTCGATGACTGTCTCGATGATTCTCCGCTCGCCTCGCGCGCAAGAAGATCGCTCATCCGGTTAAAAGATAATTAGAGATAAATCAGACATCCAACGCCCCGGAATCCGACTGATAATCATCAACGAGTAGGTAAGTTGGGGTTTTTACGTTAGGTAAAATAAAATGCCGGAAACCCTTACTTGCGCACCATGCCATGAACGTTTCGAAGGAGACGGCTCCGCACCGCCACCCTTTATGGCGTGCAATCGATCGATGAAATAGCGACGACCTTTCGGAGCAGCTCACCCTACTGCGGGAACAGCTGGCTCCCGTCATCCATCAACGCGGGGTAGAAAACCCCGGGAAAGTCCACGGAAACGCGACGTAGGCTTCTAGCGTCGAGCGAGTATCACGAATCGGCATCGCGAACGATCGTCGCGTCGGCTTCCTGCCGTCGTCGAAGATACTCGGAACGTGATACCGAACACGTGAGTGGCGACGCGAGTGCACGTGCAGGATGGACGGAGCGCCGAGCAGGAAGTCACTCGGGAATCGTAGATCGGCCGGCGGGACAATTGCTCGCCCCGAGTCCTCCGGACATCGAGCTGGCTGGCTCACTCGCGCGCGATCCGGCTCGCAGCGTGAAACACTCCGCGACGCGGAGCCGTTCGGGACGATCGAACGCAGCGCGAGATCGCGGCGCGTGTGCTATATCTATCCTATGGCCTGGCGCGGAGAAGACTGGAATGGAAACCGAATTGTAGGGGTCCCTACATGGTGCATACATGGTGGTATCGGGGTGAAGCGGAGAGAGAGAGAAAGAGAGACGGCCGAAACGGGGGACCGAGAGAGAGAGAGAGAGAGAGAGAGAGAGAGAGAGAGAGAGAGAGAGAGCGGAGGGGGAAAAGCGGAGGGCTTAGGCACGAGGAAAGGACGAGGGAGGCCCGGGGGGGGATGGAAGGGGGGAGGGGGGGGGAGCTATTCGACGGGGATGGCGATGACCGGGAGGGTCGGTTTATCCTGCCGGAGATCCCATAGGATGGGACGGCTCCCTTCCCCATCGCCGTGCGTCCCGTCACGTCGCGTCGTGTCGGCCGACAGTCCGGTTCGCGTTGAGTCACCGTGTATGCACGCGCGCAGAGTTCAGGTAGAAAAGCACGCGCGCGCGTGACTCTCCGCTCGCTCGCCGGGCGAACGAACTCGTCTCCCAGCCTCGGCCTCGTTGAAAATGTGGGTTTGGGTGCAAGAATGCACACGCCTTGCACGTGGTCCGTCTGTTACGCGCGGGATGTCGCGGCGGCGCGCGATCGCCGGACGATTTATGCGCTGACATAATCCGGAATTAATTTCGGTGCGAATTTCTGGCTGCGCCGCGAGGGAGTCGAGTCGAGGCGTAATCGATTGTAATCGAACGAAAGAAGAATCGGAGAGGAGGAAGAGAAGGAAGACAGAAGAGGAAGGAACGAGGATTCCATTGTTTCCTCCACCTTGCGACGCTGCACTTGCTTTATTCTACTTCCAAGGCAACTAAATACCAATCGTGCTTATTATTTCGAGGCACCCGGTACACCCGGGCGTTCTGGCGATACGGGGTAGCGGGAATGGGACATTGTGACGCGCAGTATGCGCGTGAGGGAGAACCGTATTTCGAGCGTTCTGGCAATCAAACGGCGGAAAGACAGTTTAAGGGAGAGAGACGGAGAACCGACGAGAAACCACTCGTTTGCGAGGAAGTTGAATGGGAAAGGAAGAAAAACAAAAGTAACAAAAGGAAACAAGGGTAAACGACAAGTCGAGACAGAAGAATGTACGGAAGCAAAGAGCGGATAAACAGAGAAAAAGGAAAACAGACAGAGAGAGAGAGAGAGAGAGAGAGAGAGAGAGAGAGAGAGAGAATGGGAGGTAATTTTAATCAGAAATAATTTTCTCTGAATGAACATTTCAATTCAAAAAAAGTGCGCGTGAGATCCAGCACTCTCGCGATTCGAGTGCGAGTGCGGAGAGACTCGAACGACGCACTGGAGAACGCACGTGTGCGAGCATGCAGCAATGATGCTCGTTACATTACGTGACGTAACACAAGGGCGTTTCCGTCCAGTTATGGTCACTTCCGCTCTGGAACGGTCGCTCTCACCCTTTCCTCACCTTTTTTCCTATAATTACCGCCCGCCCGCCCGCTCGCGCGTCCTTCGGAAATTGTGATACCAAGGTACGGGTCAATTAATGCCAGTGGAGGCGGTGAGCCAGGGGACAGGTGGGGGAAGGTGGGGGGGGGGGGGATAAAGCAGCTCGAGCGTGTTCGTGATCGAGCGGTGTAATTGCCAGGCGAGATTTATGCGGTAAATGTCCATGCCCACTTTGCCCGGGAGTATTTGTCGCATAAATCATGGAAACGCGAATGCATGCATGCGTAATTGAAAGTATCCTCGAGGAGCAGTCGCGAGCATCGAGCCCATCGAACGTTCTATCGATATTGTTTATCTAAGATATTGTTTATACCGAAACAACGGGACGCCAACTTTCGTTCTACTGGTGTTCCTCCTCTCGCGTGACGGCTCTTTAATCTCACTCTAGTTCCTGTTCCCTGGATTCTCTCTCCCTTCCTCGCCCCCCCCCCCTCCGCCCCTCCTGCCCCGCTCTATTTTCAAAGCACACGGGCAACGCCAGTTTTCTGTGTGCGGCAACGATACGAATGAGAGATAAGAGAGGCGCCTGAGAGCGACAGTCGTAAGTCGAAACGGAGAAAAGGAACGGGGAGAGAGGGGGGGAGAGAGAGAGAGAGAGAGAGAGAAAGGGGGAGGGGAAAGAGAATGGTGCGGACAGACGCGTAACGAGACAGGAAATCACGCCGATGTAACAGGAGACGCCACGAAAGCGACATAAAGTGACACACGAGACACGCGAAGTATCGCGAAGTGGCACAGCATTGATACTAAACAATGCGTGACACGATGCACGATGCAGAAACAACACGGCGAGCGAGACGACAGCGAGGATAGCAAATGACAAAATATCGCGCGGCGCAGCAATAGCATGAGAGTGACACGAGAGTGACGCGGGTGATACGGCGGTGACACAAAACGCGGCTTGTTTTACGGTGCGCGCGCGCGCGCGCGCGCGCGCGCGGATCGTCGCGRGTGTAATAATAGCCGGGCGGGTTGATAGAAACCAACATCTTGTTTTTTGTTTTCTCTTTTTCTTTTTTCTTTTTCTTTTTCTTTTTTTAGATACATTCCCGGTCCCGCGAACGAAATTATTACGGATCGTAAGCAATTCGCGAGCAGTCCGAGCGCGTTGCCGAGAGCGTTGCGGAACGGAGACCTATTGTTGACGCGTCGGGCGCAATTTCGAGGTCAATCTCGGGTTCGCGTTTGCGACTAAACAGAGAGCACGTAAACCGCGAGTAACCGCGAGACCGCGCCGAAGGACGCGCCTTTTCCAAACACGAGAGAAGAAGAGAGATCGCACGCTCGCCCGAGGGGGCGTGCGCTGGCAGATCGATGACACGCGTCGATAATTGCAGCGCGATCGATAATTGCGAGAGCGAGAACGAAGCGTGGATCCGGCGGCGGGCCTGAGAGGACACGCGTGACTGCGAGCACGCATCAAGTCCGCGGCGGCTGCGATTTGCATACGGCGGTGTATTTGCATAAGCCACCCGTGGAACATAACACACAAGCAAATCGAACAATCGCTTGCCGCTTGCATAACATTTGCATAGGCGATCGCCTCCGTGCACGCCGCGGATCCACGAGAGTTTCATCACGCGAGCACGTTTCGGAACACTCGGCGCGATTCGCGATTCGCGATTCGCGATTCGCGATTCGCGATTCGCCAACGATTCCCGAAACGGCGGCGTCGATTCTTTCGAGCGCGGCTTAAGGAATGCCGGAGGACGCGATAGGAGGAGAAAGGAACAACACGACTCTGATCGGACGAGACGTAGAGTCATTCCCGAATCGGGATGAAAATATCCGCGGTATCTTCATGTTATATTTTATAATACTACTAGTTAGGCGACGCGAACGTGAAACGAACACTCGTATTCGATTACCGCGATCGTCAACGACGGTACTTTGTCGCGTCACGATAAAACATTTTGCAGGGCGTGCCCTGGCTCTCCGCGGTCCGCGAGAGAGCGTTTGATTTACAAATCGAACGATAATTCGCTCGTTTCACCACGGGTTTGTCCTATGAGAGGAGAAGCACAAAGGGAGCCAGAAGCCCGGGGGTGCCACCCCCGTGCACCGCAACTTACTCGCCGGCAAATCCCCCTTTGTATTCCTACGTCGGGCACGCCGGCTTCACGAGAAACGATATCGACGGACCGTTTTAAGCGCGCGGAATCCTTATCCGCTGCACAAACGCGCCGATCGAGAGAATTCGACGATATCGAGCGACGTATCGTTCGCTCCCTTCATTCGCTCGCGGGGCTTTTAATTATTTCACGTGTCGTCCGGCGTTTGATTTATGGTCGAGCCGGACGGCTCGATCTTCTCTCGTCCCCGGAAATGATCGAATCGGTCGACATCGGTGCCCGTTGATACTTTCCACGCGGCATAATTAATTATCGATCGAATCGAAAGGCAAAGGCAAAGGGGGAAACCGATGAAAGATGCGCGACGGGATTACACGCTTCTCCTCGGCATCTATTTGCGGCGCGTTAAACGCGGTTACGATAACTGCGGGATAAATATTTTCCGCCGATCGATCATGATTTATTCATCGCGAACCGCTGCCGAACCGCCTCTGATTTCTCCGGCATTAAAACGTCGCGACGTTTCGCTCGCCGATGAGGAAATCGCTGCCGTGTAAACTCCGCTCAGCATCCAGCTGAGGTGCGTGCAACGCGCGCGGAATCCTCTTCCTGATTAATCTCCATTTCCACAGGCCGTCTAGATTTCGCATCCGCATCCCGCTCACGAAATCCGCTCCGTACGGCGGCGATTCTCGGCGGACGACGCGCTTTGAAGCGCGCGAGCTTAGATTTTCCTCTCGGCTCCACTCGTCCGCACTCGAGCCTTTATCGTCGTCCTTATCGTCTCGGCGTAGCCCTTATCTCGGAGCCCCGCTCGGCGGCGGGTCGCAGGTTCGTGGTGTCGATTAAAATTTCAGAGAAACGAGCCCGGGAGGGCCCGACAGGGAGGGGGAAAAGGGTCAGAAGGGACGACGCAGGCGCCAAGTAATTAAAGCCTCGATTTCACTGCGGTTTTCGAATCTTTCGTGGAAACGCACGCACGATGGACAATTCCCAGGAGAGAGTCCGAGGATTTCCTGCTTCGGTCGTCTCGGGATTATTGAGCCATTCGTGCGGGTCAGTTTTATTGTCCCGCAACGATCGGCAGAACCAACAGGCCCATAGGCCCGCGCGCGCGCGAGAGAGAGAGAGAGAGAGAGTCTCTCGATGACGACTCCGAGCTGCGGAGAGCAATAAAGCGCGGGATCCATAAATGTATAAACATTCTAGTAACAGTAAACGGCATGACCGGCGATTTGACCAGCCGGACGAGCGAGAGGACGACGCACAACAACGTCGGCGAGTCGTTTGTCAATCCTTGGGACGTCTGCGGCAGATTCGCGTAGGCGAGGGACGGGTTTTAAAGCGCATCGAGCGATGCGCCGGGTCCCGAAGAGCAGCCGAGAGGGAAGGCGAGGCCGGACGAAAAGCCTCGATCCAAGCCTCGACCTGACGATTAAGCGGGATTTACTCGAAAGTGCGACGCGCGTCGCGGAAAAACACGTTTACGGAATCGGATCGTAAATCACGGCGATGGACGCGCTCTTATACAGGATGCAGAACGGGAGCCGCCGGAGGGACACGAGTAAAAGGCTGGCGGAGGGTCAAGGAGGAGTCGATAAGTGTCCTCCCTCTCGAGAGCTCCAACATCTCACTCGGCCCTCTCCTCCGTCCGCTTCTTCGTTGCTTCGTTTCGCGAAGCAGGAGGAGGAACTCGGTTCCTCGCGCACGTGTCCCGTATATATCGGGAAATGCCGTTTTCGAGAGGAGATCGAGAGTCGACGACGCCCACGACGCACCACGATGCACACACGCTCCCTCTCTCTCTCTCTCTCTCTCTCTCTCTCGACGGAGAGCGTTCGAGCACCTCGCCCACGCCATCGACTTTGCGCGCGAGCGAGAGAATAGCGGAGACAATGGATCCTAAAGTTGTGTGCGCCTTGATCCCGCGCAGCGAAACAGACTGCTGCTGCTGCTGCTGCTGCTGCTGCTGCTGCTGATGATGACGACGACGGCGATGATGATGATGATGACGCTCGCTGGCTCGAGGCGCGCCGGTGCATCGTCACGTAATGCTTATGAAGCGATTCTCTGTTACGAGGCGTGCACGCCGGCGCTGCGGCGAGCGTCGAAAGTACTGTTTCGTCCGCGAGTGCATTCAACTCCCGCCGACTGGCGATCCCGGCGATCGGTTGTGCAACAATGCTTTTTATCAGGAACGTTCGCGTACGAAGGAATCCTTGGTCGATCGATCGTCAGCGATCGGCGCTGGACTTGCACGACCGGACGCAAGGATGAATGTACCGTTTGATACGCTAATGTTCTCGTCCGAACGCCGTAATGAGGATACTACGCGTGGCCAGTAAATCTAGCCCGGGACGGTAATGGCTCGCCGGACGGGGGACGAGGGGGAGGGGGAGGGGGGGGGGTAGAGGAGGAACGGCGCGCGGATGCCTCGGCATTCGCGGCCGATCGTACGCACAACTCGTGCAGCGAGTGCAGCGCGGCTTCCAATGATTACGACACCGCCTTTGATACTTTGAACACGCTGCAGCGACGCCCTCGCGACTGCGTACGTGCGCGTTTTTCGCATCGCGCGCCGGACGAGAGGGAGAGAGAAACGTTCCGCGCGTACGGGACCGTGGAAAGGTGCATCGCGCGCGGAACAATGCGAAATTATAACGAGCGCCGGGAAAGGAAGGGAAGGGATGGGAAGGGAAGGGAAGAGGAAAGGGGAGAGATAGCATCGACATCGCGATCGAGCCATCCGGCGTCTCCTCGGTTTTTCCCCGAAAGGAGCCGCCGAATCACGCTCGGAGCCGAAGCAACGTTCGCTTGGACTCGGTCGGACGCGGCGCGATCGCGCGCGATCGCGCGGATGGGCGGATCTCGGCAAGCAATTAAAAAATATATCGAACCGCTACGCGGTGGAGCGGCAACGCGGCAACGCGCACAGGCGGTTCGTGAGACCGACAGGAAAGCCGAACGAACCTCGCCTCGCTTCCGACACGCTTCGCCGCGAGCGAGGCGAGGCTCGCCTTAACCCTTTCGTGCCGGGAAATCTGACTTTGCGCGCTCACGCGCGAGATATTACGGCACGTCCGTGCCGTTTACCGGAGGACGGATGCTCGCGAGCGCTCGGCCATGATTTTTCCCTGGCTCTTGCATTCCTCGCTTCCGAAAGCGACGCGCGGATACACGAATGGGAATGCCGAATGAATTTTGCATCGCGGCCGCCGGCATGCCCGACATTCTGCCGAACCGCGAGCGCGATCGATAGTCGTTCCCGCCGAGAGTCCTTGGCGGATTTCGGATTCGGACGAGGAGGAAGAGGAAGAGGCTTGCGCAGAAAAAGCGGAAGGACGAGAGCGTGTGTCCCGTGTGTGAACGCACTCTCGCTGACCTGGGTTAACGGCCCGTCAAGGGCCACAATGCAACATTGTTTCGTTCTGCACCAACGACGAGAGCGACACATGCTCTCTGCGTGTTGTTCCGTTCTCTCTCTCCCTCCCCTCCCCCCTCCCCCCGCCCTCCTCGCCGCGGACAGCCCGTTCTCCGGAGGGGAACAGGTCCACCCGGTTTTCTCTCACTTGTACCCGGCACGCTTCTTTCACTCTTGGTCGTTTCCTTTTCTACTCGGCCGACGCGCGCCGTCGCCGATACGACGCCCTCGTTAAACTAATCTTCCTAGACTTCGGATGGCTTCGAGCAGGCCTCGACGAAACTCGGAAAGGGACCGGTCTGCCCTGTTTCGCGACGTGGTTCGCGCGAGAGGATCCGCGAGAGTTGCCGGAATTTCGGAATCGTACGAGCGGGTGATGAGCTATTCGGGTGATGAGCAGCTAGCTTCTCTCCTTCGATAGCAATCAATCTCAATCTCCTCGAGATTGAGATGAGAAGACGATCGGTGAGATACGCGTACATGAAGCGCGTGCTTCGCCGAGAAGAATAACGGCGGCGGTTAGAGCCGGAGCCATTGCTTTCGCGCAATGCAAAGTTGTCGCGAGCGCTATCGCTGTATCACTCTCTGCCGGGAATTTCTCAATTAAAATATTTTCGCCCGCAACAGTTGCCGCCTGCCCGCCCGCCCGCCTGCCTGCCTGCCTGCCTGTCGCCTGCCTGCTCGGGAAATATCCCGATCCCTTACGTTTAACGACACGCGCTTCCAGGCTTTCGAAAGAGAAGGCGCGCGCTCGCGCGGATCGCCGGACGCAATTTCATTAAATGTCCCATGAAGCGGGCGAGCGAGCGAGTAACGCGGAAATCGTCCCGGCGCTGTCGACACCTTCCTTTTTCTCCCCTCCGCTCCCGGCTCTCGCGTTAATAATCGCCGGCAATTAACGCGCGGGCCTTAACGCGCTCCTTGCGAAATATGGACGTCATTCGTTTCCGCCGGCGGACTCGTAAATCCGACGAGAGCGCGCTTCACGTCGCCGGCGTGAACAACGAGAATCGAGATACATTATCTTCCGGGAGGGGGAGAAAGAAAAGAGGAGGAGAACATTAACACCACCGAAGCACCGGGCTCGGGGTAATTAGAGAGACGAGAGGGGAGGAATCACGTCCGTCGATCGGAATCGATCGATCGATCGCGCGTTCCTCGGCAGACTCGCGTCTCTCGCCGCGTCCGCAGATGGAAGCGAGGAATCTCACAGCGAAGAATGCATCATAGCTCGCTCGCTCGCTCGCTCGCGAATCGCGGCGCAGCGCGAGTCGTGACACAATGTGAAACGAGCTTGTCCCTGGCCCATATAGCGTAGGTAAGCTCCATCCGCGATTGCGTAATCGTAGCCGATAGTAGAACGCGCGACTCGTAGCCGCGGCGTTTTCCAGCGTTACGAGTGCACTTTGCCATAATTACGAGTTGCGAAAATTAAAGGGCGAGAGAGAGAGAGAGAGGCGTCGCCGTTTCGCGAGACGGATGCGTGACGAGATTCAGATGTGAATGCGGAAAAATGCTGTTACTTGTCGGCGACTTGGACAAGTCCGCTTCGTATTCTATTTGCGAGCGGCGATGTCTTTGCGCGGCTTTGCCACCATGCCGAAGAGATCCGAGAGCCCCGAGGTATCGTATCATGCCGGTTTTTCGGATACTCGCGGAGCATAGGACGGCGCGGTTACGGTTCCGTTTGTCGCGCGAGCTTCCCCCGGCGAGAGCACGACGGCTTATCTCGCGGACATTATCACTGGAATGATCTTGAATAGGAAGGATATCAGAGGGAAGCTGCCAGGAAGACGTCCGATAACTCGGACGCGCGAGATGCCCGTAAATGACGTAATGCTAGAAAGTTCACGCGGCCACATATGGCGGCTCGGCGATATTATTCGCGAGCGCGAATACTACTTGGCTAGACTCGACTTCCCGCGTCGTTAAAGCGGCCCGGCCATCGCGGGATCCGGCGCGTTCTGAAACGCGTGTCGGCGCAATAACGGTTCGCAGAATTATTACGCTCGCGGAGAAATTTTACACCGCCGCGAGTGGCTTGTGAAATTTGCGGGTTATTCCGCTTGGACGGGCGCCACGTCGACGGGCGGTGACGACGACGACGACGACGACGACGACGACGATCCGATGAGGAACGCGAGAGAGAAAGAGAGATCCGAGAAAGATGCTGCAGAGAGTCGCACCGTTAGTTACTTTGGAAACTGATAATTATTTTACGCTCGTGTCTAGTCGAACGTTGCAACGTTGCAACAATAAAAAGAAGCTATTCGATTTATTCAGGAGATAAAATACCGGAGGAGGATATCGTACGCGAAACGTTCGCTGCGTTGCAATGGAAACGATTACGCTACGCGCGTCACACGCGGATGCGAGATCGCCGCGCGGAAAAAAAAAAAAAAAGTCTGAACGATGCGGAACATGATAAACGTAACATCGTTTGACGCAATATTCTCAACAGCGCGACGTAAGCGCGATCGGTCGATCGGTTTCGACATACTTTCGGATCACAGAGTCAGAGTAATGCGTTAGCTCGATGATCTCGCGATTATCGCGCAGCATCCCGATAGCGTATCGCCGCCGATGAGGCAATCTCGTGAGTCACTATAATTCCATTCGCCCACGCCGCTCGCTAATCTAATAACACGTTCTCAATTTCGCCGCCGTAATCGTAATTTTCTCGCAACGCGGCCTTGATCGAGCCGCGATCAAGGTGCGGGTCTTCGGCGTCAATCGGGGAGGCCGAAAGAAATTTTTCGCCGTGCAGCGAGTCATCGCGCGGCGATTACAATGACTCATACAATGACTCGAAAGACGCGATTACACGCGATACCGCGCACCGCGCGCGCTTTAGTGCCCGATAAGCGCTCTCTCTCTCTCTCTCTCTCTCTCTCTCTCTCTCTCTCTCTCTCTCTCTCTCTCTCTCTCTCTTTTTAATGCGGTAGATTGCTCGCCGGAGCGACGGGTCCAAAGTTAATCAATACCGATTTCAATTAATGCCGAGGGATCTGCGATTCTAAAACGAAGCAACCCAGCTTTATCGTTAAAATTCCGTTCGCTCGCCGCGCGATCGTTAAGCACGGAGGGGCGTCGGAGGCATCGACGGTGCCGCTTCCGTGCTAATTCCCGCCGACCGTAAACGGCGATTGATCGTTTTTGCGCGGGTTTTCATCTCGCGCGGCGCATCGCGAGCGCGCTCGCGCGCGATAACTCAGAGCGCCGCAGCGCGTAACCGCGGCCGGGCCGCCGGTCGCACTCGATAAATTACCTAAGTTAATTCCGTTAGCTCGCGGGAGCGGGGCGGCGATTAATGGCCGAGGATTTCCATCGTGCGCGTCGCGCGCGAATTCGGAAAATCCGCGAATCGTCGCGAGTCGCGAGTCGCGAGTCGCGACTCGAGCGGCCTTTCTCGGCCGCCTTGATCGCATCGAGAGTTGATTGCATCGTGGAATTTCTAGCGTGCCCGATGCGCCCGGGCAGGTGCAAGCGCGCGAGCACGCGGTGGGAACAGCATAACTCTAACGAGCTCCCACCCCTCTCATTCTTACGCTTAACCCCTGCTAATATTACGGTTCAAGTCGCTCGACGCTCTGATTGGCATAACAGTAAAGCAAAGTCATTTCCGAAGAGCGTATTACGCGATACCACCAGCGTGATGTATTAATAACTTCAATGGAGCGCAATGGTACTTGGCGCGTCGGCGCGATTGTAGTGTCGAGGGCGAGAAATCAGATCTCGCAGGAACGAGCCGCGCGCTTCGAACCTTCTCGGATAAACCCGGCGAATACGCAAGAGGCGATCGTAAGCGCCGAGCGCGTACCACGCTTTTCCACGTGCAGAGCAATGCTCGCGCGGGATGGCAAATTCGCGAGTGATCGCGAATCGCGCGATCGATGATGCATCGCGGGGCGGTCCACGCGGATTCGTCTCGCGAATCACGCGAATCACGTAGGAATCATCGCGAGCTTGCCGCAGATTACGCCGCGAATGACATACATCCTCGCGAGTCAGCGAGCCATCGGCTTCCGCTTGGCGCTACTTCCGCGAAGAAGCCAAACGCGATTAGCGTCACGCGCGACTTTACGTAATTCGCCCTGATGTAATTAAGAGTGCAGCGGTGCAGCGGTGCAGCTCGGGGAAAAGCGGAGGAAAAGCGCGGGATGATCCGACTCGGCCGGATTTTTCCTCCATTTTTTTCCTCCCCTGGAGAAATTCCAAGCCAAGTGAATGATTCCTCGTCGACGTATCGTCGCGTTTTCGCGTTGCTCGCACTCGCGGCACGGACGCGAAGGTACTCGGATGCGAGGTGGATGCCCGTTACGTGACCACTTTCGATTTAATTCAAGTTCAAGGCGAAACTGTGCGCGCACCGTTCGCGGAGACAAGTTGTTCCGCGAACGTCTATAACGCCGATCGAATATTAAGCCGCATCTCTCTCTCTCTCTCTCTCTCTCTCTCTCTCTCTCTCTCTCTCTCTCTCTCTCTCTCTCTCTCTCTCTCTCTCTCTCTGTCGTGCGGTTATTGACCTTCGAAATACACATCCGATATCATCGGTCGCATAGGCGAACGTGCAATGTCGCTTCTCTTACGGAAGCGGAAGGACTTTTCCTTCCGCGTTATCTATTTTTCAATGCGTCGAGCAGCGTGTAAATCGTAGCAGCGAGCTAATCTATTAGATATTTGCATATCGGTTAATAAGATAGACGGGAATATAACACGCGAGAAATAAAGCTGATCGTTTTCATGACTGGCAGGATCGATAAGTAATATTTTGCTCGCCGGAGGCGAGCGCCGTTGGTATGCCATTAGAATCATAATACATAATACACAGCCGCGGTATCGCCGCGGTGCGTTTGCGACATCGCCAACAAAGTATCGCCGTCTCCGCAGCGCTTATCACGAGTGGACGACGCTGACCCCTGGTAAAATATTAATACTTGAGTGCACGGTATCATTAGCATCTCCGATACTTGGCTGGAGACAGCGGCGGAATAAATTATTCGCGAATGAGGCGACTTCCTGCTCGCCGCGTCGAGCGGCGCCCAAGAGCGAAACGGCCCTCGAAGAGCAGTCGGCCCGAACGGAATCGCCGGATCCCGGAGAGTCTCGAGGCTTTCCCGGTGCATTTCGGTGGCGTCCGATTCGCCGAATCGCGTTTCCAGCTCGGCCGGCCGGCGAGGAAAGCTGAAGAAATCGCCGGGGAGAGCGAGGGAGGTCCAAGTTCTCTCCCGGCGAGAGGTTTAGCCCGCTCTAACGTAGAAGTCTGGACACCATCGCGCGGCCACGATGGAAGGTCAACGCACTTCGGCCAAGGACACATTCTAGACCCACACACAGGGACCTACCTCCCCTCGTATAAACCGCCGCGGCGGCGTGGTGTGCACGCGCGCTCACGCACGCTGCATCGGCTCGCACACATCGATCGCGCGCGCGTCGCGCGCGTCGTTGCATCTCTATGCATCGTGCGCGCCGCGCGCGCGTATACGTGTGCGAGCGAGAATCGGTCGTGATATGCGTTTGCTGGGCAAAGCGGATATCGCGCACGATTCCTTTTTTTTTTTTTTCCCCCGCTTCCAATAGCGATTTCTGTCCTCCCGTCCCGCTCTTTATCGAGCAGCTGATATACGCGTGTTTCTTTTTTCAGATATCATTGTACGCAGCTTTCAGCCTTGCGTAATAACTGTCGCGGCTCGTTAATGATCCTATTAGCGGGGAATCGTTGCCGATAAATATCAATTGTGATTATCATATAATAATGTAACATTATCGTGTATCGCATTACATGTGTCATTAATGCATCAATGAATCAATGTCCCGCGTATATTTCCGCTTTCCCTTCGAAAGCACTCTCCCGCAATCCCAAACAACGAACGTTCAACGCTTATATCCGCCGCAGATATCCGGCAGATATCGCGTCTCGCGTCTCGCGTCTCGCGTCTCGCGGAGACGGAGAGCAGCGTCAATCGCGCGAGCGCCATTGCGATTTACGGCACGGGGTAATAAGCAGCAGATAGTAAATATATGAATCTTCGTTCGCGAATAAGCGCGCGAATCAATTGAATTTTGATGACTCGCATGAATCGCAATAAAAGCGATGCGATTTTATAGAGTACTGTTCGTACGCGCCATAGCGTACGACATTTAGTGCTAATAAATCTGCGTCCCGTAAGAACATTATAGTTGTACGGTGTATCGCCGTTACGACGGCGGCTGCACGCAAAGATTATGCGCGCGTTGTTATACGCTGCTGCTCTGCGATGCCTCGAGACCGCGTCGCGCCGCTCGAGATGCCGCGAGTGCCGGAAAATCCGCACGCTTCGTCGCAAACGCGGCGCGCGAGACGCCGCGGCAGGATTTCCCCGCGGAGAGGTAATCCCTCGTGCGCGCGCGCGCGCGAGCCGACCGGAGCGGTACCAAAGTCGGAGGCAGAGCGGACCCGCGAGCCTCTGTCTCGCCGCTGATATGAATAATGTATCGCGCGGGGTCGAGCAAGGGATGAGCGAGAGCGAAAGAGGGGAGGAAAGAGGAAATTAGAGTTGGATACGCACAGGATTATGAAAGCCGACGATATACGGCCGAGCAAGAATCGTGCAGGGAGCGAGAGAACCCTCGAGAAGGAGAAAGAAAAAGAGAGAGAGAGAGAGAGAGAGAGAGAGAGGGAGAGGGAGAAATGTGAAAGAGTGCCTCGCGCGAGTGGCCTTTTGTCGAGTGGCCCGGTGCATCCCAGACGCAAACTCGTATAAATATTCAGATAACAGTGCAGCGCGCTGCATCCTACGCTGTCGCGGGCGGAGGATTACTCCCGAGGGGGGAGGGGGGGAGGGGCTCGGAGGGATTATCGGGGAGGAAATTTTGCGCGTTAATTAGTAGCCATGCGCGGCGTCTCATCGCGGCGAGAACAACGCGCTCGAAGATGCGCGTTTCGCTATTTTCAAACTCGATCGAGGAGCGCGCGGATGCGCCTTAATAAGGCCTGCGTTGAAATGGCAACGAGGCGATATCTCGCGGCTGAGTATCCCTTCCGGTCGGCGAGTTCGCGAAAAGTAAGTTCGCGTAAACTGGCTCGCCGAGCGGACGCGTCCGGCGAAAGAGGCAGGTTGCGCATAATTAATAACTACGTCGACGATAATCGCGAACGGGTTGCAAACTGGTTGCGAGTCGCGGGCGATCGATCGATCGATCGATCGATGCGCTAGTCGCGAACGGGATGCCTCGAGGACTCGTGCGCTGCAACACCGGGCGCATGCGCACCGGCGTGCAATCGCGCGCCCGACTATAAATCAATTAACAGCCGCAATTAAAACGGGCGGGGATGACGTAGCGCGTGTCGCTGCCGGAAATCGAAATTGCAGCGACTGTCAATAATCGCGCAATTATCATTATTATCGTGCAGTATCGTACACTGGCGGCCAGTAATGAGCCGCCGTTTTTGCGGAGCTGCGCCGCAGCTTCGCCGCCCGCGCGTCCCGCCGCTATTACTGCTCACGCTGGGGATCGATGGAATACTTTGGGACCCTCGCGGCCTCCCGTTCTCCAATATTTTATACCGATACTCCCGCGGATAATCACGCGTACTCGATATTCGCGACGGTGGAATCGCAGCATCGGGAGCATGATCGTCTCCGCGATCGGGCATGTCGAACGCGCCGGCCTCTCGGACCGGCCGGGAGGAGACCGGCCATCGCGCAAGAACCGCATCTAATCTCGCCCTGAGAGCGACCCTGAGAGCGAGAAGCTAAAGGCACTCCCGCTATCGGCGAGAGGAACGCTATCGGGCGGGAATAACACGCGGGAGTTGGCTCGGTCGGATGAATTCCTGCGCCGTGTCGTAACAGGCAGCAGCGGATCGACGTCGTCGACCGGCAACTTCTCCCTCCCTCCCTCCCTCCCTCTCTATCTCCCCMCCTCCTCCCCCCTCCCGCCGCCGCCGCCGCCGCCGCCGCCGCCGCCGCCGCCGCTGCCGCCCTTCTCCTCTCCTCCCTTTTCCTCCCTCCGCTCCCTTCGCCCCTCTTTTCCTCTGTCGCTACTCCCGAGGGATTAATTTGTGCGTGCGCGAGGTAATGCACGTGCACATACAGGGTGTGGCGAGAAAAAGTAACAGGCTCTCGTTCGCCACGTTGCGCCGTGATGTAATCCGCGGAACGTACCGCTTAGTAATTTGTCATTGTCAGATTACGGTGTAATATAAAATATAGGAATGCACGCGGGAAGAGCGGTAAAACGTATTCCTAGTGATAATTCATGACGCGCTGGCAGCGCCTGATAATTTACGTTACAGTTACGTTGCTTACGTTGCGTACGCGGCGCGCATCGGAGATCGAGTTTCTATTATTCGGTCAAATCAGGATCTTTCGTTTGTAAATGATTTATTAATGATTCATGAGTCTTGGACAGTTGTTGTCGAAGGGCTGTTGTAAAGAGCGCGATGCGGTAATGCTTCCTGGTGGAAATCAGGGGTTTTCCTACAAGGCAAATTCCAAAAGCATCCAAAACCATGCAGAACAATAACGACGAGTATATAAGAAAAGGACGTACGTAAAACGCGATAAGATCGGCGAACGAGGCTGAAGAAAATAAAATCAGGATCCAACAGGATTCTCTTTCCCTTTGCGGATCAGATCGAGCATCGCGTCGTTCGATAATCCCTTTCACGCTGAGTTAGCGAAGCCTTTGGCGCCTTAAATAAGAAAATTCCCTTGTTCGAGAGAACAAGCGCCCCAGATTTTCCCCAAAACGATTTTCCCCCCATTCGTTTCGCTATTTGCGGACACTCCCTACCCGAACGCGCGTGTACGCGTGCGTGCGTGCGTGCGTGCACGCACGCACGGCCAGTCATCCCTCACGTGTCCAACCCCGAGTAGCGCGATGCCCGCGATCTGGGTGTCATCACTGAGCAGCACGTTATCAACGAGCGAGGAAGATCTCTCGCCGCACAATGTTTCGCAAGATTTTCCCAACGGAAATCCTTCCTTCCAGATGAAATCGGAACGGCGACGTGGACTGTTAATTAACAGCTGATTCCCGGAGCCGCTTAACTTTCCGCGCGATTTTATACGCTTTGCGCGTAATCGCCGACGTCGACGTCTCGACTCGATAATGTTAATTACCCGTTAATTAAAATTCTTGCGGAACGATAAACTCCCGACCTCGCGCTTTTACCCTCCACTTTCGCTGGCGTAGAATTTACTGATGCCAGAAGCTCGGATTGCCCGCTTGACGCAACTTGATTACAACTAATTCAAAGTTCGTCGATCCGAACTTGCCAGCAAAGATCGATCACGAGTGCCGGTCGTAATGTCGTCTTGCGAGGCACTTTGCGGTGTGCAAAACAGCTCAAGCGATATGGGAAGGAGGCTTCTCCGTCGCCACGAGTTCCTTAACTCGCGCGCGCGGCTCCAGATGATCCCGCCGTGACCCCGCGGCTGGTCCACGGCGACGTTGGCCAAGGTTAAGAAGCGAGAACGAAAGTAAGCGGCCGGCCAGAGAGGAGCCACGTCGCCCGAGAATCTCGGATACCGTTCGGCGATACTCGACTCTAATTGCAACGCATGATTGATAGCTGAGAGAGAGAGAGAGAGAGAGAGAGAGAGAGAGAGAGAGAGAGAGAGAACGGCTTCGAGCGGCTGGGGATCAATTAGCACAAAGGCCGGACGCTATTCTTCTCCTCTTCTTCTTTTCTCCGTGCTTTCCGAGCACATTATTAATCCGAAGAGGCGGAGGGATCGAATGCGAATCGAAAGATGGAGAAAAGTGGATTAAAAATGGAAACTCTCCTCGTCCTGATGCAGTCGTCTCGCAGACTGCACGACCGCACTGAGCGAGAGTGAAACGAGTCCTCGTCCTCGCGGAGGGTCCCCGGGCGGGTAGCTTTTATTGAAATCGCGGCCCTCTAACTTCGGCCCTATCACCGGCGGACAAAAGCGCGCGTGCAATTTATGCCGACGCAATGTGAAGTAATCTGGTCCCGCGGCCGTTGCGTCGGAAGTGCACTCGCGATGCCTGTCGAGCAGAAAATGGCAAGAGGGCGTAGGCGAGCACGTATACTATCCGGCGTGGCCGGCGGAGAAGACCGGATGGTCCTCTCTAGTGAAACGAAAAAAACGCGCAGGCGTATCCCGTCGCACGATCGCGCACGATCGCGAGTAACACGAGACTACAAGTTTAATGCCGATGATTGCGCGTAACGGTAGAATCCGTGCGGTACTACTACCACGGCGATTCGTTTCTCGCTGCTCGCTGCGTTGCGATTAGAACACGATCGAAAAATTAAATTACGTTCGTACGCGCCGTGACAATAAACCGAGATGACGATCCATCATCGATTTTCTCTCGTTGAGCGAGCGAGAAACGGAGAAACGGCCCGGACATGTTGATTCTCCCCGCGACCCGGCAACACTCGCCTTCCGCGGCTTGAAAAGCGGAAAGGAACGCGCGCCGTTCTCCTGAACGATCTCGCCTGAATAGAATACGGTTTCCTCCAGTCGGAAGGGGAATCGAGACGGAACGCGATCGTCGTCTCTTTCCTCGCGCGAACGGGAACGCAAACGCAGACGACACGGCCCGCAAAATTCCGGCGCGATGGAATCGCGCTCGTTGGCTTCCGTCGACTCCGCTCTATCGAGGATCGACCGCAGGAATCTAGCGTGAAAAGCACACGCTGGGAGAGTTCCTTGGCCAGTCTCGGTGTGTGCGCGCGTATGCGCGCGCAGCAAGAGGGACAGGGAGAGCGAGAGAGAGAGAGAGGGGGGGGGGAGATGGGAGAAGGACGGATAGACTAGTAGTCAGGTCCATCCTGGGTTCGAAGTCCGACCTGGTCTCGGTATTGGAGCGCACAGTGCATCATCCTTCTCAGTGCATCTCTTTTCTCTCTCTCTCTCTCTCTCTCTGTCTCTGCCCGCTATTTCCCTTCTCTTTCCTCCTCCGTCATCCTTCTCTTCGTCTTCTTCTTCCTCCTTCCCCTCCTCCTCCTTCTCTTCTTCTTCTTTCTCTACTTCATCGTCGTCGTCGTCATCGTCGTCGTTGTCGTCGTTGTCGTCGTCGTCGTCGTCGTCGTCGTCGTCGTCGTCGTCGTCGGCGTTGCTCTCTGTTGGGGTAATTGCACCCTACCAAGGCCGACAGCTGATGCAGTCACCACCATCGCGCGCACTCGCTCGCTCGGCCGGTGCCTACGACCGTTCGCAGGACGCGTGTAGGGACACGGATGATCGCAATGGTGGTCGTGACGGCGCGCTGATGGTGGTGGCTGATGGTAATGGTGGTCGTAGGTGTGCGAGGGGGCTCCTCTTTGTGTTTACGCGCGCGGGTCTGCCGGGTCTACCTTCAGGTAGAGGACGACGTAAGCTGCATCACCGGCGGGACGGTAAAACGGGAAGGAAACCACCGCCGCTGCCCGGCCCCACGATGCGGTAAACACGGTTCCGCCATCTTTAAACACCCTGCGCCGCGATGTATTGGCCGCCACTGTGCGGCCTCGACGTCGAGCCCTAAATATTTAATCGCGAGGAGGAGCAGGGAGAAGATCCGCGACCCGCGACCCGTCTGGCTTCCACGTCGTTGTCATCGTCGTCATCGTCGTAATCGTAGAAAGGCAGGGATTCAAGTCGATGGAAATTTTGCCGGCTTCAGATTTCGCCCGTGGCCGAACAGAACGGACGAACGTGCGCGAGTGATGCCTGAAGAACGCCACCGACAACTCGGGACGATCGTGTCTTATCATCGAACGATAACGTGATATTTTCCCGCTTCTACCCGCTTCTACCTGCTGCACCTTTCTCTGTGATTGTTAATTCTCTGAATTAAAATTCCTGTCGGATTTTCTGCTGATACCGATGACAAGGGTCGCGCGACTTATCTATAGCGTTGTCGAGAGCATCGTGTAATCGGCGCAAGATTCGAGCGTGTTGCCTCTCGACGATTTGGCCGCGGTTTAGCCGCCAACAGTCCGATGCGGCGATTGCGATCCGATATTAAAGCCGAAGATGTGTCTGGTGCATGCGTGACACGCGTTGCACAATGCGCGCGTGGATAACGCCGCGCGGAAATAAATCAAACGCGTTAAAGGCACGCAACGCAGACGCGTGCGTCGACAGCGACGAGGGCTTTCAGCGCGATTGATATCCAACGGGGGAATAAAAGTTGGCGAGCTAGCAGCGGCGCGGTTTCCTCTGTCGTTCTTTCCAATTCTGCGAAGGAAGTCGCGAACGCGGAATACGCGGGGCGCGCGTTAGCATGCGCAGAATCCGCGAGCATTATCGACTCGGCGTTCAAGTCCACGATGAAGATGGATAGATAGAGATAGAGATAGAGAGAGAGAGAGAGAGAGAGAGAGAGAGAACGCGCGCAAAATCGCAGAGACGGAGCAAGATACCAATATCGAGTGGGAGCGACGCATCGGATCGATCAGTTTCGGTCTCGAAGCAGGAAATAAGTCCATCAGACTCGATCGGCGACTACGACCGCTCGACGACGCGAAGCAGAAACAGAAACTTTTCAGGCTCTTGTCCGGCTGACATCCGCCGTGCGATAGGTCGATGTCTGGCTCGCGCGTACGTGTGCGATTCCCAATTCGAGCATTTTCTCACGTGCCCGTTTCTTCTGCGGTTTGCAAACGGAATGCATCTGGCGGGCTAGGGATCGAGAGAACGCGCTTTCTTCCGGTCTAGTCTTACGGATATCAACGACGACTCCGGTCGCTCGTTATCGGGTCGCGCCTCGGGCCTCGCAGATGCTCGACACGACTCCGAAGACAGCTGCTGTCCATCGAGAAACGAGCGAGCAAATTCGGCACGACGGTTCCTCTTTTATTTACACGAAAAGCAAGAGTCGTAAAGTATCACGACGGATGATGCGGTAACCGCCTCCGCGGTAACCGGATCAGTCCAAGCCGAGTCCACGTTGCCGCGGACGGGGAAACCTTTGACGATTAGTCATTAATCGGCTCCGGGACATGGTCGCCTGCACGAGAGAGAGAGAGAGAGAGAGAGAGAGAGAGAGAGAGAGAGAGAGAGAGAGAGAGAGAGAGAGAGAGAGAGAAGAAACTAGGAAAGTACGTGCAACGCGGACGCAAGGGAATGTCACCTGGATAGCGGCCATCCGTAGTGACGGCGGAGCAAGCACGAGATGCACGGAGTGACGAAAGATTCGGCGGAACACCGAGAGATGGAACAAAAAGGAAGAGCGGGACCAGCAGCGAGAAGAAAAGACAGCCGGGGAGGCGGAGAAGGAGATAAACGCGATGTGCGCGGAGGAAGACAAAAGGAACAAAAGACACGAGAAAGAAAAAGAGAGAGAGAGAGAGAGAGAGAGAGAGAGAGAACAAGCAAAGCGGAAGCCGGAGGAAAGAAGGCACAAAGAAGCTGCGACGCGGCGGCGGGGGCGGGGAAGATGGAGCAGAAAAGAAATCAGCCGGTAATGCCCGCGCGAATAAGACGGCAGACGCGCCGCGACCTACATTCCGCCGACAGGTGAAGCCGCCGTCGCACTTTTAAAAACTCAGAGAGAGAGAGAGAGAGGAACGGCGAAATGCCGGTTGTCGTTCGTGTGCGGCGCAGCACGCGGTCGAGACACGCGCGTACGCGCCGGTGAATTTAATTAAAGCGCGATATCTTTCGCAAGTCGCGGCGGCTTGACCTAGGTAAGTGCCCGTCGCTACTGCGAACGTAGACATGTGCAAAATACGTTCGTTTGTAGGCCGCACATTGTCCGACGCGAGCTCTCGCCTTGTTTCTTCCTACCTTCTCCGTCAACGAGATGGCCTCTTTCGATGGCGAGATTCTCTCCGCCGTCTCCGCCTTGGCGGATTCAATCTGTACGCGCGAGCAGTCTTTTCCGGGAAATTTCAAGGATCTTCTAGCTACGTCGGGGAATTCGTATTCCTGATGGCGAGCCAATAATCCCACGTCAACGTCGAAAGGCGAAACGCGCGTCTCTCCTTCTATCTGGCGATACGCGCACATCGCGAGGTATGCGGCGCTTACGCAACGGAACCGCAACGATCGCGCGTGTTGCGTGAGCGAGCGAGCGAGCGAGCGAGCGAGCGAGCGTGTGCAGACGCGGGAAAGTCCGCGCTGAATTCGCACCGCGAACCCTCGATGCCTGCTTTCTTGCCTGTCCGAGGCAAGTGCACGATTGCGATAAAGCGATTCCCCGCCGTTTTATCAGTCGCCGTTGATTTCCTTGCCAATTAACATGTTGGAAAATTCAATTCAGCGCGGCAGCGATAAAGCCCAACTCAAACGCAGAAAACGCAGAACGCTGGTCTTGGAAAGTTTTCCGAAGATACCTTCGGAAAACACAAGAGAAGAAAGAAGGCGAAGAAAGCATCTTCTCACCAAAGTGATCCTCCTTCCCTTCCCTCCTCCTCCCCCCCCCCCGGGCTCTGTTGCGAGAAACGCTGTTGCTGGACGCGCGAAAACCAAACTTCTACCTCTGCATACTGGATTACTCACGTTGGCTAAATTATTCCTTCATTGTTCCGCCGATCAAACGGTAGATCGGCGTTCGAGCGAATCGGGGGGCGGGGGAGATGGGGGGGGGGGGGGGGGGGAGAGGCAAGAGCCATAATTAAGGGAAGGTCTTTCCTGTATCGCGTCGGTGCAACGAGTCGATGCCACGCGGTCTCGCACGATGATTAACATATTGGAATGCTAACATCGTCATGTATCATCGTCATCATTATCGTAATCATCATCATCATCATCATCGTCGTCGTCGTCATCGTCGTCGTCGTCGTCGTCGTTGTCGCGATCGTTGTCGAAATATCAAAGAGACGGTCACATAGAGACGGCTATTAAAAACACGCGATTACACAGTAAAATAAATGGCGTCGCGCTTTATTAATCATCGGCGTACTTACTCAGCTTTTCGCTTCATGACGCTGCTCCGTCGTCATTATCCGTGGCAATCGAAGCCGCGGTGCGCGCCGCGATTGCACAAACCGACGAGAATCACTGCCGAACGTGTGCCGTTCAGAGCCGCGAGAGCGAGCGATAATTAAGGATCGAGCTTTAAAGATCGACTAACGAGCTGCCGCTGCGGCCGCTGCCGCTGCCGCTGCCGCTGCCGAGTGGCGTACGCCACGTGGACCATTGCGAAGGGCGAGACGACTTTATTTCTGTCCGTGGCCCTATGCACCCGCCCTCCCCCCCCATGCGTGCGCGGCCCCATGCGTGGCACGACGAACGACCAAGGTCCGCGATAACGCCCTAAAAAGCATCCGCGCGCGCGCGCGCGCGCGCGTGTTCCATCGCGTTTCTGCGTGAAACCCGCGAGCGAGCCGGATTATCGCGGCTCTATCGCGTGGAATTCGCCGAGAAGCTGGGAAGCTCGGTGATGTTTATCGACCGAACGAAATTCGGAATTCGTTAATTCCGCGAGAGGTAATTACGGATCGCGAAAGATAAAGATAGAGATAAGGAGAAGGAGAAGGAGAAGGAGAAGGAGACGAGAGGATATCATTCGTATTTATAATATGCGCATGTGATTATATTCGCGCGCACACGCGCGCGAGACTCGACGCATATCTGAAAAGGATAAATTTACACGCGCGAGGGCAAGTGCTCCTCCGTGACGAGAGGATGTTTCGAATCCAGCCCGATGTTCGCTTCATCGGTCTCCAGCTGCGAGAACGCAGCGCGTTACGTTTCGTCGCGTCTCGTCCGCGAGCTATTTGCGAAATCATCTCCCGCGCTCCGGCGCGATGCGGAAAAATTCCGGCTTAGCGGGAAGGGGGCAGTTATCGGACGTGACGGGGCGCGATCGAGAGATCGGCGAGGAGCGACGCAACCGCGTCCGCCCTTTATCGGGCGGAATCGGAAAAGCGGCGCGACACACGCTGAAATGGAAAGATGGGAAGATCGGAGGCACGGAGAGTTGCGGGCACGGCTGCGCGAAAGAAATAGTTTTAGCAATTATCTGCGAGGCTATCTTAATGGCTGTCGCCGTTAACGATTGTTGCAGCTATGATTGAGCTATAATTACATCGTGCCCGCATCGTGAGCCGCCGTCATGGCGCGTTGCGAAAGGAGACGGGATGAAAGAGAAAGAGAATGCAGATGGTGCCGATGGTGCACCGAGACGACCGACGCGAGCGAGATCGCGCGGAATAGATAATCATGTTGGCGATTATCGCTCGCCGTTCGCCAACCGGCCGTGCCGCGATCGCTTCCGCGGCTCGCGAGAGAGAGAGAGAGAGAGAGAGAGAGAGAGAGAGAGAGAGAGAGAGAGAGAGAGAGAGACCGATCGCTATTGTCGCGTGTCGAAACGCGGGACCGCCGCGGAAAACCTAGACTCTTTGCCGCTCCCCCCATTCCTCTCGCTGTTCATCGAATGATTCGCCAGCTCGGCCTTTTGCGCGGGAACATCGTTCCGCGAGCAACGAGAAAGATCGCGGTACTCGCAAGGATTCGATCTCGCCGTGAAAAGCCCCTCTCGGATCTCCCCTGAGCAGCGCTCACGAATTCAGCCGGCTTAATCTCGAGCGAGAGAGATGGACGGAGAGAGATAGCCGGCCAACATTTACCGAACAACCTACGAATGGAGTGCGACGCGTTATCCGGCGTGTAGCTACACGAGTAGTGCAGTTTATCGCTGCGGCCCGCAGCGATTATAATCTAAAGCGTATCAGCGCGGCGGTCCTTTCCCCCTTCCCTCAGGGCCCCGCCGCCCGCCCGTAGTCGTCGTCATCGTCGTCGTTGTCGGCTGATGGACGGCGGCGCGGTTTATTTTCCATTAGGAGTTGCAGAAACACTGTCTCGGCCGGACTAATAACTACTGGTTCCGCAACCAGCCGGATTTCATAAGTCATGCCGCGCGCGGGCGCGTTTATCGGCGCGGTGCGGCCTTTGAAAGAAATGACCGCGATCATTCGCGCGGACGGCTTAAGGCTTGGCATAAACAAAACGCGAGCCATTTTCTGTATGCCGTTTCGTTATGCCGCGTTATGTCGGCGGCTCTCGCCATCTCGTTCAATCGTCCGTCGACGATGAAAATAACGAACGATAAACATCGAGTCGATGATCGAGTCTTTCGTCAACTTGCCGAACCGGAGAATCCGAGTTCGAATCCAAAGATTCGTTTCATCGCGATATCGTGTCCCATTTCTTTCTCTTTTCACGCGTTGTCTCTTTTCACGCACGATTCACGCACGATGCTCGGATAATTTAATGCGTGTGTGTGCGCGTTTAAGCTTGAACCGTAAAGATCGTATTCGTCGAGCGAGGAAAATAACGTGTGCGTTAATTTCATTCGTCGAGGAAATGTTTGCACAAACAAAAGTTACTGGGAATTTGCCTTTGTTCGTTATCGTCGCAACGGATCGCAAATCGTTTGCAAATCGTATATTTAAATTTCCAACACGCGCGCGCACTAACGACATAACGACGACGCGCCAGCCAACGCTCTTTCTCTTTCTCGCGTCGCGATGCTCAACGCTCGATGCTTCGATCTAAAGAAAATTCAGAGCACGCGTATTACGAGAGAGATTAACTTTGCTGTTACTCCGTTACGCAAAAACGTAAAGGAACAGCAACGGACGTTCAGCAACGGACTCGATCTGTCGTAAGCTCGTAAAGCTCGCGATATCGCGGATCGACTACCGTTGCGTCGCGAAACGAATCACTCTGTCCTCTGTCCAAGTGTAAAGCCGCGAAGCAGGAGCTTGCTCCGTCTCTGTCTCGCTCTCCGTTTCGCGAGGATCGGGGTCGCCTAATCGGAGCCGCGCGGAGGAATCCGCACAAATCCTTGGAGCCTTCGCGGACGAACGAGCATGTGCGACTCTCGTCGAGTGACCGGGACGGTAGTCGGACAATTTACGACGAGAGAAGAGAGAAGAGGCATGCCTGTCGGCCATCGCCGATATGCGGCGATCCACGGTAACGATAATCGTTCGCGACACCGTTACGAGCATTGCCTTCAAAAGCGCGGAGCGACGCTTCTCCCGCAGGTCTCAGAGCGAAGGGCGAAATTTCTCCTTCGATCGCCTCGATGATTCTCGAAGGAGAATCCTGGAGACGCGTTCGATATTTATAATATCGCTCCGCAGAGCGGAGCGCGCAATTTCCGCAGAGCGGAGCGGCAGAAAAATGTCGAGGCCGCGATGCAACCTTTCGAGCGAGTACGCGTACATCTGGAATCGATGGCGAGCGTCCCCTCCGCCGCGCCTGTGCGCGACGTCTGTCTGTCTGTCTGTCTGTCTGTCGGCCACTTGCTCTTCTCTTCGTAAATTCTCGCGCGGGTCGCACGTGTCGCGGCCGAACACGTGAAGAAAGACGAGCCGCGATGCGATACCTGCCTCTAACGCGATTCACTGCACGCGGCGCGCTTATTAATCGATCACGCTCGCGTTATCGAGCCGAAACGAATCACGCGCTCGAAATGCAGATGCCGTGCAGCGGCCGGCCGTTCCTGTTCCTTACCTTCGCGCCTTATCTAACTCCACTTCTTACCTGAAACAGAAAAAGAGGAGAGATCGATCGATCAGTTCGCGCGGCTCAATTCGCGGGCAATGGAGCACGGCGATCGTTAATTTCGCTTCCTATATTCCGCTCGTTAATTCTCCGGACGGACGGAACTCGCTCGCTCGATCAAGATACCCGTCATCCGAGTGTCGTACCCAAGAATCTCGTCTCGCTTTTTTTATCGCTGTCCCGTCTGCCTGTCCCCTCCCTCGCGATAATGTAATCGGGCGCACTTGTCCGGCGCGATACTCTCCGCCGGGAGAATTGGAAAATTGCGTAGCGCTTGCGCGCACCTAGGAAGTCCGGGACGCTACACGCTTCCTGGCACTTATCGGAATTGAGCCTGCGAAACTTCCAATCTCCGCGAGAGAGAGAGAGAGAGAGAGAGAGAGAGAGAGAGAGAGAGGAGGGGGAAACAAAGGACGAAAGCATGAAAGTTGCAGCTTTCGTTCCGCCCGTTTTTCCCGGCAAGAGACCGGCGGTGAGAGACTCGCCACCGGGCGCACAGAGACTACTCGTCGCGGCAACTGCGATTCGACATTTTTATCAGCGAAAGAGAGAAAGGAAAACGGAGAGGGCGGAGATCGGGCGGCTTAATCTCCGGAGGGTTTCCTTCGATTTCCGCACGGCCGGTGCGTAGAGAGACGATAGCGGGTATCGTTAAGCCTCGACGAAATTGATATATCAGGCGACGTATTAAAAGCAGTTTATCATAGCACTGTCGTCATGGTAAACATATTAAACCAAGTTTAACGTCGCCTGGGCGTTATCACGCACACGTTCGCTTATTATCTCACGTAGCCGTGCACCGTACCGAGCTACGAGCACCATTAATCTTCAGGTATCACAACCAGCGCTGCGTCCGCGTCAACTGCGTCGCGCGAGTTCGCGAGCCATAAAATCGCGGTTATTTGACGAGACACGCTCGCGACCTGCGCCCTGCGACCGCGCTTCTCCGAAGCGCCTCTCCCCCCCCCCCCTCAATCCCGGTGACGCGGGATTTCGCGCGGGGAAGATCAGCAGCATCCGCGTCGCGAGTGGCCGAAGCGAATGTACGAGGATCGCCTCTTGCTTCCACGGCGAGCGGCGGTTCGGTGCCGGCTCGGTCTATCGATCCATCGAAGCTGCCGATCTCCGATCTCGCTCGGCCGTATCGATCATCATCGAGGCGCGATCGGACGTGACCGGCGCGGCGCGCGTTGCCGACAACGGAACAAGCGGAAAAATGCCGCTACGATGACGGACCGAGCGCAGCCTTGGGCCGCAAACGCGCTTTCCACCGGTTTTTCCGAGATGGCATTGTTTCCAGCAAAGGTCGCGTTCCGCTCTCGTCGTCTCCCTCCCTCCACCCGCTTCTCCACGCGTTTTACGGTTCTGCGAGTATCGCGCCGCGACGATAATCGTCATCTAACTCAATGTCAGCCGCTTCCAGGTCGCAACGATGCGCAGCGAGCGCGGAGAACGAGATGGCGTTCCTCTCTCTCTCTCTCTCTCTCTCTCTCTCTCTCTCTCTTGTTCGCTCGCGCGCTTTTCCTCCATGCGATGCAGCATCGTCTCCACCATCTCGATCGCGCTCGATCCCCGCTGCCTTTGTGCAACGACTCGCGCGCGTTCACTCTAGCCTTGTGCCTAATGACACGTCGTCGACACAGAGGGAGAACGTTTCTTCTCACAGGCGCTCGACGCAATGCCGAATCACGCGCGCGTGCGCGCGACTAGCTCGCGCGGATCCGGACGACCCATTTTCCAAAAACGGGCAAACCTTTCGTTTTCCTTTCCGACCATCTTGCGACTTTGATGATCGCGAGGAGACTCGCGATCGCTCGATTCGATCCGCGGCTGCTTGACATTGCGAGCCGCGAGTCATTCGGATTATATAAAGACGGATTATATAAAATTATAAATCGGGCTGCGACGCGCGTCCGTTGCGTCAGAGGATCAGATACGAGTCGAAGATCGCGATCGCATAATATCGCGGAGCCTCGAGCCTCCGATCGAACCTTTGCATTCGATCAAGGCCATTTTTACATAATACTTTGAAGCAGGCGCGATCGCGAGCGAACGAGCGAACGAGCGAGCGAACGCTCGCGATCGCCCTCGCAGCAAAAGGTGCAAACGCGTTTGCATAACCGAGGACCTTGGACGAGGCATTGTTTCGTCGCGCTTGATATCGATCAGGAAGGGGGGAGGAGGAGCAACGGCAGGACGAGAGGCAGAAAGAGGCAGAAAGAGATAAACGGCGTGTCGTGAGCCCAAGAGCACCTGCGACGACAAATGACGCGAATGACCGACCGAATCGAGACTCCTCTCGATGACGGGAAAAGTCTGTCTCGAGGCTCTCCGCTCTCGTCTCTCGTCGCAGCATCGCAAACAGCGAAACAAAAGCGGGACGCGTGCTTGGCGAAACGAACGAACGAACCGCGAGCCGAGCGGAAGTGGAGCTCCGCCGTTTCGCCGTTTCGGAATCGAGGGAAGAAAAATTGCTGAATTATTCAGAGTGCCCTGGCCAGGTCTCGATCCGAGAAATCGTCTCGGAGAAAAGAAAGGTGGAACCGGCGTAGTCGCCGCCAGGAGCAAGAGGGAAATGGAGGAAGGGCTCCGCTCATCCGCTTTTTCCCCGGCTATCTCCTTTTCCACGCTTGTCCTCTCCTTATACAGGCATCCTTGCCTTCTCCCCTTCGGGCATAAATATGTAAATACGGGCTACGGACGACTCGGCCAGGCGTTAAGGATACGTCGCGCGCGTCGCGGAATAATTTATGATAATTTTCTGGACACTAATTCCTCGGAAAGCTGCAACAACGAGTCGCGCAAGGAGGAGAAGAAGGAGGGGAAAATTCCTCGTCGGACACAAGTCGCAGAAACGCGAGCGAGGGAGCGTCGCGCCTAATTTAACGACGCTTTTCTCATGTAAATGCCCTCGAGAAACGAGGGGTAGAGTGCTCGCGACGAGGAATGGGCATTATCGCGCCGATGGCGCGAGGAAAAAGTGAAACGGGAGCGTTGAGGGATATGCCTCCTTCATCGTCGCCGCGCAAATACGACGAACAACAATGCGCCGATACTGCCGAAATACAACTGCATATTATTAATACGCGAATTACGCTGATTACAACTCTCCTCCCTCTTCTCCCAAATCGCCGTCGCCAGGCTCGCCTTTACGCGATCGGAGAGCCGTTGGAGAAAACGTGGAACCTGGGCATCATCCGATTCGCGTCCGATTCTTTTCTCCTTCTTCATCCGCGTGGAAGACAGAATTGACAGTCCGCGCCGCGGGCTTCTCGTCTTCCCTCGTGCGTACACGCATCACGGTGCACGTAACAGTAAAACGCCGGTGCGTGACGGACAGCGACAGGATGAAGCGGGGAAGCAGGCAGGCGAGCATCCGAGCGCCTTCCGATCGGAAATGCCTAAAATGAGCGGCGTTGCGAATCGGAATGACGCTAACGGTAAAAGCGTTTCTCTCGAAACGACGTGCCGGCACGGACGTCGATCCCGCGCGCGAGATATCGCAGCCGGCATAATTTCGGGCTTTCCGAATCTCCGCCGCCGCGAGAGGCGCGATCATCTCTATCGACTTTTTATCGGCCGGATCGTCGCGAGTCGCGAGTCGCGATTCGTATCGCGAAAGACGCGAAGCGAGTTTTCGTTGATCAGAAATCGCCATACGTCAATCCCCCCCTCTCTCTCTCTCTTTCTCTCTTTTGCTCGCGTCCCGGTCTCGGCCGGATCGCGTATAACTCGCAATCTTCCCTTGGGACCTTGCTTTCTCTTATCGGGCCAACTGCGCCGCGTGTTATAAGCGCGCGAATTAATTGAACCGGATCGAGTAACCAATATACACGCCGATTACACGGCCGCACGCGCGCGCGCGCGCGCGGCATCGACCTCGCGCAATATTATTATACGACACACGATACCGCTGCGCCATGCCACACTACCGGATTAGAATATCGCGATCTCTCTCCCCCCCCCTCTCCCCTCTCCCCCCTCTCCCCTCCACGCACAATGTACGTGTCATGTACGGCCGATGCGTCAAGTCGGCCGAGATGAGGTCGCGATCGACGGCGTTACGTCGCTCGCTCGTACCGGAAACGCGTCAGCCCACACAGCAAGGGTGTGGCTTTCCGCCGCAGCGTCCGAAGGGACGCCGGCACGCGGCTAGACGCAACGCGCCTACAACGCGTACACGCGAGCATTTGCACGAGCCCGGGTGGGGGGGGGGGGGGAAGAGGGGAGTCGAGGCGGCGCTGCTCCAAAGAATAATTAATATCCGACAATATGGAATTCGTACGAGACGTAATCTCGCGCGCGATCAAGTCGGCGCGACACGCAGCCGGAAGGTGTGAATATGCCCGATGAGACCTTGCGGTTCTAATTAATGAAGCGGGGCTCGGGGGCAAGTCGCGCGAGCGCTCCTCGGACGGAAATGGCGCGTTTACTGGCAAACACGGCGAGCACCGAAGTCGAGAACCGAACTGCAAGTCGAGGAGCGAACGGTTTTCGGACGACAGGGTTTGATCGCTTATCGGCCACGCTTAATGGCCGATAATTGCAGGCATCAGCGGCCCAAACCACCTGTTACTTTACGCGACAAGTTGTCGCGAGTTGTCGCACGCCGCTTTCGGCCGGAGCGCGAGGCGCGCGACAATCTTAATCCTCCGCGGCCTACGAGGCACACTGGCGATTCTCTCATTTCCATAGCGGTATTTCACGGGAGATGTGTATCTTTTACGAGCCGAGTGAATTGCGTCTCGCGTCCAGCGGCAAATTGCATTTCGCAACTTGCTCTTCTGCCAGAGCCCTCTCTCCCTCCCTCCCTCCCYCTCTCTCTCTCTCTCTCTCTCTCTCTCTCTCTCTCTCTCTCTCGCGCGCGCGCGCGCGCGTTTACCACGCGAGTGAAATCGGGGATCCGAGAGAAACATCGAATCGGACTCTCAGAAGTCGCGCCAACGAACGCAGCGGGAATATCTGCTTGCTCCCTCATCTTTTGCCCCCCTCCCCCCCCGGCACCCGTTTCCTTTGGCATTCTGGACTTCTCGGACTCGCTCGTGGACATCTCGCGGTTTTAATCCGCTGGCAGAGACAGAGACGCGCGATAGGGACCGGTTAGGGCGCCCGGGGAGAATCCGGAAAAAATAACGACGTTGGAGACCGCGAGGCGCGTTCCGGGACAAAAAGCGGAAGGTACAGGGAACCCTCGAGGAACAGGGGGGGGGGGGGAGCGGAGGACTGCGGGAGTTTGGGAAGAGCGTCTCGCTTCCGCGCCCAACAGCTCCAACAGGAGGAAGAGGTCCTCCTCTTATAACGCTCTCGGGGACGGAGGATGGGTTGCTTTTTCTCCCTCTCGAGCCCCCGCTCCCGAACCCCCTCGGGCCACGCAGCCGCCACCTTTCCCGCCGAGAACCCCACCGCCCCTGACCTGATCGATACGTCTAGCACACTTTCCCCTGGCCCCACCGCCCTCTCCGCCCCGCTGCCACCCCCATCCACTCGTCCGCGCGCCCGTCTCTCTCTCTCTCTCCCTCACATTCTCTCACACACACACACACACACACACACACACACACACACACACACACACACACACACACATATACCTTCCTCTCTCCCGATCCCGCTGTTGAGTCCGCGCGCTCCTACGTCGTCTCCTCTCCGCGCAGCGTTCTAATCTCGCATTCGCGCGCACGCGCGCTTAGAAACGCGAGTCTCTCTCTCTCTCTCGCCCAATCGCACGCGTGAGCTATCTTTTGTTAACCGCAGGAAAGAATCCCGCGTCGATGAGAATCCCTCGATCGTTACAAGCGACGTCGGATAATATGGCAATATCGTGAACGCCCCGAGCCGTCCGCTCGCTTAATTCGGCCGACTAATCGGCCGACATTGCTAATTAGCGGCACGTAAATTACCTCGGACCTTTTTTTCTCGGCACACGGCGGCACATACGTTGTGCGTACGTGTGCGCAGGCCGGATGTGCCGCGGCGTCGCGACCTGGCGGAATCACTGCGGCCGAGAGGAGGGTCGGCGTCGGTTATTGCGCGCGGGGTACGTTTTATGGGGTGTAACGACTGGAGGGATGCGCGCGAGGTACTTAGGGGCGCCCGGTCCCCGTTTCTCCTGATCTTATCTAAACCGACAGCTTCCTGTCGCGTTTCGTATCGTGCGCGAGCACGCACGCAATAAGGTATCGAAGGCAGATCGGACGCACATGGTCGTCGACTGCGACCGACTGTCCGAAAGAGACCGCCATTCCTCATCAGTTTCCGTGATCAGTTTCTCCCCTCGCGTGCTCGCGCACTCGCGAGATCACTTTCTGGATAAAGCCCCGCTCTGATCAAACCAAGAACGCGCAAGGTTTACGCGCCCGTTGCGCGTCCAGCTAGCTGAATCTTCCTGGAGGCCGATCGCAAAAATACGCTCATACATATTCAGCAGACTGCTACTACTGCATTTTTAACCAAACTATTGAGGGGAGAGACTTGACGGACCGAACAGTGTTGCGCGACGAACATAAAAACTCGTGCTCGGGAAAGGGAGACATTAATGCAGATCGATGCGACCGGATAACATTGCCGCGACGCAACTTTCGCCTGTTTCGCCTGAGCGAGTGCTCGCGATTTGTCGCGAGCGGGGGAGAGGGAGGAGCCGGTCGACGAACGTCGCGTGTAACCGACGTGTAAATGGCGCCTAGCCCGCTCGCTCGCTCTCGAAATGTTAATATGAATATTTTGCAGGGTTTGCTAACGAAGCGCTTTATCGCGCGGACAGGCAATTAAATAAGCAGACGATCGTCGCCGACCGCCGTGGCGTTTCGTGGCCGGTCGCGGACGCGCGTGTCTCGTGACACTTCCTCCAGCTGTTCGCTCGCCGGAGAACACGGCAGATCCGCCGCGATATTGCGCGGATCGTACGATCGGCGGACGATAATCGCAAACGCGGCCCAAAGGAGGCGAGCGGGGCGAGCACCAGGAAGGTGCAGCTGCCCGCGACATTACGCCGGAATTACAATTGTACCGTGAGCGAATAATGGCTAACCGGTGCCCCGTCGCGCAGCGTACGAGCAGCAGCCGGATCATTTTTGCCGCGCACCTTCATGCCGGTATCAATTTTTCCACCGCGGACGCAGCGCCCGCCCGTCCCGTCGTACGTACGTTAAATCCCGCGGATCGGGATAACCCGCGGCGCACTGCTTATATGGTAATGCTATCGGCGGCCGATCTGTGTTTCGGGACTAATAAAGTTTGCCCCGAAAATGTAGCCCTCGTTACATTAGCATAGCAGGGGATAATCGCTCGCGTTCCGGCATTAGCATACCGCATACTCGCTCGCCATTATACAAAGTATCGTCGCGGAGCACTCGCGGGAGCACTCGCGGAGCACTCGCGGGAGCACTCGGGAGAACGCGAGTGTTACACGAGGGATTCCCTCTCGCCGGAGACTCGCGGGCAGAGTCTTAATCGCCAGGTCCACCGAACTCCGCGTCCACCGAAGAGGACTGCGGATCATCTCGATGACAAAGCCGCAGTGCGAAACACGCGCACACGGGATGAATATCGCGAGGGGTCCGTCCACGGTGGCGGCTGCTGCACGTGTCCGCCCTTCACAAAACCTGTCCCAGAAATTATGTCGTCGGCACACGGCACGCGGGGAAGATAAAGCCTCGCACGCGCATCCCGTGAAAAGAACACCGCCATCGGCGAATCGCCGAAAGAAAAGAGGACGGCGGTAGGGGGAAGAGAGAAAGGACGGGAGCAGGGGACGATTCTGTCGCGGGGCGAGAGTCCCTGCGTTTCCCGCTATGACGTCGGTTTCGCGCACGTGTACACGCGCGATCCTAACTCACTCGCTTGGCTGCAAGATGAAATGTCGCGAAAAAATGTGAACGGAGGAAAGAGGCCTGTTCTTATCCTGATCGTCTCGGCTTTTCAGTTTGATCGACTTGCGATTCAATGTTCCAGCGAATCGTAATCTCTACCGAGATGAAGAGAGAGAGAGAGAGAGAGAGAGAGAGAGAGAGAGAGAGAGAGAGAGAGAGAGAGAGAGAGAGAATTGATTTCATCGACAAGGAGAGGCGATGCGAGATGAAAGGGAAGAAGAGAGGCGACGCCTCTCCCCCTTTCGGTGGGAGGGGGGGGGGGGGCTCAGAGCATCGCGAGTGTACCCTCGAAATTAAAATAACTCGCATGAACGAGAGAGAGCGACAAGGGCTGGAGCGGACGGGTCTTTCTCCCCTCGCAGCGGTGCGTGGGAAATCTCAGCTCGTTAATCCCCGGCATCGCCGTAATGGAAGTGCATCAAGGTACGATAACGGGCATCGGCGGCGCTGATTCCCGAAACGGCCAATGCAATTGGCAATCGACGCGTTGGACGCGAATCGGTAATGACGGAGGCTCGAGCTCGCTCGCGGGTGATGTGATTCTTTCCCCGTTAGGATTATCGATATTGACAGCGGAGAATGAGTCTTACAATCGAGAGGCAACTCACGCGGCCTCATGAATATGCGGATGAAACGATTGCAGGTGACACGATAGCGGCGACAACGATATTAATAAGCACGCCAGGACAAAGCCAGGGCGGAACGTAAACATAATTACGTACATCTCTCGGAGCGCCAACTTTTATATCGCAAGTCGCGATAGCTAAGCCGCTATCGATTATCCCGCGCGGTGGGAATGCCGGCTATTAATACCAATCGATGGAATTGCATAACGCGATTGATCCTACGTACAGCACGCTTCCTCGCGATTAAAGGGGACAGCTGTTGACACATGGCGTGCGGAGAGGAGAAAGAAAGAAAGGGAAAAAGAAAGAAAGAAAGAAAGAAGGAACGGCCAAGCTCTCATAGCGGCACGTGCGCTGGACGTGGAGGAGAAAAAATGCGAGCGGTGCACGAGCCGCACGCGCGGTTCTTCGATGATCGCTCGCTATCGCCGCCGTATATGCATTTCGCTTAATTAAAACGTCATCGACAGTAGCAGGAAGCAATCACCGGTTCGCCCAAGAGCCTTTCGTCATTCGGAACGATAATCGACGCGGAGAACGCGTGAGATTGATCCATCAGATGCCTGACGCGGAAACCGCGGCCGTTTCGTCAACGTCTCGTCGTAAAGATGCAACAAGTTCAAGAAGTAAAGATAAAAACGGGGGAAAAAAGAGGCATTCGCGCGACGCGAATGTTCATCGCGCGTGCTTCCGCGAAAATGAGCGGCGAGTGAAATTTATCTCGATGATCTCTCGCGGGAACCTGCGCTCGTGGATAATCGTGAGTCACGTGGGGCATAGTGGCCGAGTTTCATATCCGATATTCAAAGCAGTAGTGAATTAGTGTTCCTCAAGTGACTGGATAATGAAAGGAAACTTTTGCCTTGAACGCGTAAGCACAACACGACGATATACGATCGTGCATAATGGATACTCTGCGGCGATATCCATCGTCTTATTACGAACGCGATTGAGATATACAATATAATGCACGCGATAAATATGCCGCGGCAAAGGAAACGAACGCGGAAACCGCGGGTGAATCATTATCGTAACGTTATTATCACGACGTAACAGCGCTCTGCGCGTTCGCCGAAGACAATGGCGGCACGAACTGTGCTCGAGCTGTGCGCTTTACGATCGTTATGAATGCACCGCGCGATACTCGCGCGTAATAAAATAATCACCGCGGCCGAAGTGAGGGAACTTTTCGCGCGCGGCGAAACGCAAACGTTCCGCAGATAATGCGCGAATAAGTGGCTCCGCGCTTTCTTGAAAATGTCGCGCAGCCGGCGTTAGCGCCGACAACCCGCCGCCGCGAGAATAGACCTCGAATCTCGGCGGCGGGTACGCCACTGGTGGGAATAAACTCGGCAATGAAATTTCACGCGGCGGGGAAGAAAGCGCGAGCGAGCGGCGAGCGGCGAGCTCCCGGAGCTTGAAATTGGTTCGTCCGCGTCGCGCTGCAGAGACCGGCCCGATGAAAGGCCTCTCGAAAACCCAGCCGGATTATTTCTGCAGGAACATGTGCGTGGATTATCAGTCCAAGCCTCGTCATTGTAATAAAGCCCACGAAACAGGCAGGCTGCAAGTCAGAGGAACCCCCGCGCCATTGTCGATGCAAGTGCGGGAGCGACCGCTTTCGCGCGCGTGTGCGCGCGAGTAAGCGGACACCCGACCCCGTCCGTGTGTTCCATGCATAGCCAATCGGCAGTCATTAAATTAGCCACCCCCTGCGGTGACGTCGGCTCCTCTCGCCCGCGCATCATTTTCCTCGCAGCATAGTGCACCCCACCCTAATGCAGCCTCCTTTTTTTCCTCTCGCTCTCGCTCTCGCTCTCGCTCTCGCTCTCGCTCTCTCGCCTTCCTTCTCCCAAGCTGCAGATCCCACTGACAAATCCCTCCCTTGTGTCCCACCCTCCCTGCTTGCAACCCTTCTGTTCTGTTCTGGGCCTCTAGGGACGACCGAGATGCATCGGGCGATACTCCAGGCTTCATCATCCCGGACCCCATGCTCGGCGTATTCGCTGCTAGAAACGGCAACCATGGAAATACAGCGGTCGTCCGATGGTTTGCAAAAACGTCGAACACGTAATTGCAGTAACGAGCGTAAGTCCGTCAGCTGGGACGACAGATATTCTCTCGCGAGCGAATGAACGAATGAATTTTCGTGGAAAGCTTTCGTATCTCGCTTTGACAGCTCTTTCGATCGTTCTTTCCGGATTTTGCGAGTTTTTATTCGCAATCTGCGAAATTCGAAGCCCTCCGAAGGAAAGGAGCTACTCGAGCTACTGTAGCTTAACTCGATCAACGCTGCGAGCACGGATTCGATCGCGGGAGCGGGACCAATGAGACCCGTGGCAATCGGGAGGGGACTCTTCTCACGTTTACGCACGTCACGTATGACTCATATAGCGCATTGTATCCGGGGCCCCGTCCCCCTCAAATCCATCGCCTCTGGACCGAATCTCGCGGCGCAGCTAACGATGAGTGACGATAGCCGGGCACGGCAATCCCCGAAATCCCATTTGGGATGTCCTGCGGCGCTCGTGGCGCGCGAATGGCAACCCCGCTGGAAAAGTGGCCGAAGAAAAATCTTTGGGCTGTCAAACGGCACGTTCCGCGAATATTCCGAGAGTCCCGCGGGCAGGACGAAACACGGAAACAGGCGTAAAGTTTGCTCCCTTTCGGAGATTCGCTCAAGACTAGGTTCCTAGGCGAAGAAGGCGAGACCAGGGCCAGGCCAAGTGTCGCGAGTAGAGAAACCGCAAATTCGGTGGCACAAATGCGGTTTTACCGGCCCGTTGTCCACGATCCACGCAATTACGCCAAGAATCGTCATTCCTCTGGGCCTCGCGTGACGTCCCGGGAGGATACGGGCTCGCTTAAGCGGACGCGAGATTCGGCAATGCAGGTATCATCCTCTCGCAGGGATCATCTGGCGCGATCATCTGGACGCGGCATACGGGATTATGGAGGCGCACAAGCGGCCCCGAGGAGCTAGGCGAGACGGGGCCCAGAAGACGGAGGGGAGAGGGGGGGAGAGCCGGGAAGTACCGAGAGAATGGAGGGGACCAGTTTGCAAGGTGCGGCGCGAGACCAGGTGTCGGCGTTTAATATCACGATGCTATCCTGGCCCGCCGCTCCGTCTTCTTATCCTGCTCGCCTACTCGCTATTACTCGATGCCTGCAATCTCGATCGTCAGCCTCGACCTCGAGTTTCGGCGGAGAGACAACCGTTGCGGATCGGTCGATCGTTAACGGAAGATAGCATCGGGATTCCCCGTTGCAACTCCGAAGGCTGAACCGTTCGACGCAACGACGTGAAAGTATAGATGAAAGTAAATACGGAATAGAAACGCAGTTGGGAAACGCAGTTTTACTTAATTTTTGTGTCATTCCGTGTTGTTCCGCCTGCGGGATGCAGTTGGAAATGAATGATGAAATGGCTCGCTCCCCCAGCGGGCAGACCGAGTTGTCAAAACGATGGCTCGCTTTGACAATGATGCCGTCGACGTCGGCGTCGACGGAGGAGGCAACTTTTGTGTTTGCCTGTACACTGCCGAGGTCCATATCGAACGGCCTATATCGATTAGTTGTGTCCAAAGGCCAGCCTCCTAGGGCAGAACACTTTTCAGGGCGAGGGTGCCCCTTTTCTCTCATGCACGTCCGCTCCGCTCGCCTTGCACGAGCAACAGCGAAGAAACGAGAACGTGCTACGAGAGGGAAAAGGATGGTGAGAGAAAGAGAGACAGGCAGACAGGCAGGGAGGGAGGGAGAGGGGGGGGGGGAGAAAAAAGCGGTGGACAAGGGTGCCGGGATACGCACATCCCGTGTTCGACGGATCGTTCTACTGTGACGTAATTGTTTATGCTTCCCGGACGCGATCTTGGACATCAAATGCGTCCGCCTGGTTTCAACGTTACGTCGATGCATCAACGATTGCGTAACGTGCAATGGATTAATGGCGATCGCTGCTAACGAGTTTCAGCCAAGAGACCAACGCCAATCGGCGAGACGCGATCGCTTCCGTGGACTTTAACTTTCTCATCGAGCATCGAGCATCGGTCAAACGACGCGTGATGCAATGCAACATCCACTGACGGAAACAATGATCATCTCGCGCATGGCGAGAAACGCGGCCGGCAAAATTCGCAAGACCTGCACGCGTTCCTCCGTGGCACGCGGTTTATTAAATTCCTGCGGGAGCGGCTTCTCAGATAAAAGGGAGAGGATATAGGAGAGGGAGGAGGGCGGACGGTGGTTCAACGCGGTTGCAGTTGCGAGAGAATTATAATCGCCGAATATAATCGGAATGAAAATTCCGCGGCGCGCTGTGTAGCTGTGTAAGCTGTGTAATGCTTGAATATCGGCGTAATATTGCCAACGCAGCCGCAAAGGAGAACGATTTTCATTGTTTTCATCCGATCCAAGACGCACAGGATACGATCTCGCAACAATACGAGCAGCCGATGGCTGCAATCGTCACTGGCGATGCTGGGGAAATGGTAGGAATCGCCTACTTTCGCGAGTCAGTGGAAACGCCTTGTGCCTCAAACGCTAGATCGGAATATCGCTAAAATTTCACATTTCCATCGCAATAACGGAGCGAACTGACTGGTAAAGCGTTGCTCGTACGCGTTTTCGTGGCGAGGAACGGGAGATTTCCTTCCGCGTTTTACTTCTCGCGGACTAGCTGACCAATAAATTTCACCTCGCTGTCCGCCCATCGTCCGCTCGCGTCTCTCGCCGGATGCTGCGCGGAGATCGACCAACTGGCAGCGGAGGATAATGATTCGCCAAAAGAAAGGAGTTTTCCGGAAAGTCGGAGCAGTCGGAAAGATGGATACCGCGAATACGCTAAAGCGTTCGTACTCGATGAGTGTCATCGGCCGCTTTCGGGGAAGAGTTTCGGGAGAATGACGAAAGGAGAACGGTTTCGCGAATAATCGCACGTATTTGGCCCATCTGACCCATTTATCCAATTTGATGTTCGCTGATCGAGGAATATCCGTCGAGTATCCGAATCGATACGCGAGATACGTATGAGAGATCAAACAGCGGGCGGAAATAGTAAATTATAGAAAAAATATTGATCGACATGGTACGCTCGTTAACTCGAGGAGAACTGGAGCACGGGGCACGGGGTTCGTTTTGTCGCTGCTATATCCGTCCGCATATATTTTCGCCGGAACAAGAGCGAGGGAATCAAGTTTCTTCGATGAGGAGAGGATGCGCGCTGGAGATCCTTCGGCGAAGCTAGGTGTTTCGCGACACGTAAACTCGCCAAATAACAACGTAGCGCACGTAGCGCGGGCGGGGGCTAAGAGAAAATGCGCTACCCACACGGGCAACACGAGAATACGCATACGCGTGACGGTAATTTAGTCCTGACGAGCCGCAGGCACGAATTGAGATAAGTGCGAGCGATAAGGGGAGCTCGAATCGTACGCCGAAAGGAGCACCTCAGAGAGACTACCTCACGAAACGAGACGCTGGATACTCGAGGGAGGTCACGGCGGGATAAAAGGAGGGAAAAAAGGAAGGAGAGAGAGGGGGGGATGGGGGAGGAAAAAGCGAGAGTGCCAGCGGGGTTTTACGACGTGCGCCGTTGATAACGAATTTGTCAAGGGCGACGTCCTCGCGTCGTCGACGCGATTGCGCGATTCGTGAAAAGGACCGCGCCGACGACGAAGAGGAACGTATCGCCGCGAGCATATACTGATACCGCGCGGCGGCGAACAAACATCCTTCTCACGAACTTCTCGAAGCAGGCATGCAGCACGCAGGCACGCACGTACGCACGTATGCACGCACGCGCCTGGCTCGGCTTGTTTGTCCAAATCGGAAAGCGAAGTTCAATCACCCAAGAGCGATGCACCGGCTTTGGTATCGGCGGCCTTACCTCCGTACCTTCCTCCGAGACATCGTCATCTTCGTCGAAATTTCTGTCGAAATTATCCGGATTCTCCTGGATAAGTATCTCCGCGCGGATTCGCGCGGATCAAAGGAAACTCGAGGCTCTTCGATCGTTCGTTCGTTCGCTGATGAGAGCGATGTGTAAGCGGTACCCTTTTTATCGCAGCGGACATTTCGTTGTGGGTTTAATATATTATACTACCTATATCGAAATAGACGTTCGAGAGCGCGGAATGACGATCCGGGGAACATGTAGCAGGAAACAGCCCCCGGTGCGTATGGGGGTATTTAAAGTATCCTTCCTGGTGGCGGCGGGCCCGGGTCGCCCAAGGAAATGGCCGGAGAAAAGCAAAACGACTCGCACGAGAGGCGGAGTCTCGAAATGACGAAACCAGTTTTGGGGAGCGTAAGAGTGGTAGTGTCGGAGAACCTGATCCGGTGCGATCCGCTGGTGATATCCTTTTGGTATATAAACCATCGCCATGAGTTACCGAACCGCAACACTCGAACCGCCCGAGTACACTGCTCGAGGGAGGCACAAAGTAAAGGAAGAAGGAGGCAAAGAGAAATAAAAACGAATCGGAGGAAGCGAAGAAGAAGAAGAAAAGGGAGAGGAGAGACGCGGCATAGAGACAGAGAGAGAGAGAGAGAGAGAGAGAGAGAGAGAGAGAGAGAGAGAGAGCCAGATTTATCATAGCCAGTAACAAAATCTCTCGAGGCACGCGATGCTAATAATACGTATAAATCTATCTCGAGGAAAATAATCGCGAGGAAAGTGCAAATGCATGCTGGCAGCGTTCCGTGCAGCGGGAGGAAGAGAAAGATAAAAAGGCGAGAAGAGAGGAGAAAGAATAGCGGGAGGGAAACGGAAGACAGAAAGGGAGAGGCGGTCATTAAAAGCTACAAGTGGTGCATTATCCTTGATACATATTATGCGCACGGAAGATAATTCTTTACGACCGTCTCGACTACCTTACTGTTATTATCTCATCTCGTCCACGCAGACCGCCGTGCGTGGCGATAATGGCATTATCGCGGGGGTAATTATTGTTACCCGAGCGTGTTGACGAATTAGCGGGACGATTCGCGCTCTGATCTTCCGACTCGCGAGATCTCACGTAGCTGGATCTTTCTTTTGGATCAAATTGATCCAAGTTAGCGGTTCCGGCGCGGTTCGGCGAAATTAAAATCGCAGCCGAAATCCCGCCTGCTCGGGAGGGCGATACGTAACGATAAGTACGAGACTCGATTGGGATAATTAGTCCAAGCCCGAGGGAACGCGAACGCGTGTGACACGCCGCGCGGAATAATGGCCAGGCCATTTATAAAAATCCGTGAAAGATTCTCGTCCTTCGAGTCACGTCCGACTAGTCCGCCGCGCGCTCCAAGGAGCCTCGTCCTGTCGGCGCGCTTAAGGTCCAGCGAGCGGGTTTGCGCGGCGATCCGCTGCTCCCCGGTCCCGGCGGATCCTTTTTGCAATTAAAAAACCGGATGGACGGGTTCCAGCCATGGACATTCCGCAAATTCTGACCGCGAAATCGAGCGTAGAGGCCGGGCCGGATGAAGCGACGCGGAGGCTTTCGGAGAATAAATAGCGGTGTTAGGGGCCCCTCCCCGACAACCCTGCATCTCTCCCCCGAACCTCCCACCATTGTTGCGAGTCCTCTTGCAACTCCTCCGCACCTTGCCATCGGTTTCGCGGGGGCGCGAGGATCAAACTGCTCCTCGCAGGAGCGTTCGCAGTCTCCATCTATGAGCGCTTCGGCTTGGATTATCGGGAGGACATTTCCGAGCTAGCATCGAGGATGCCAGCTGAACGGCGGACAAGTAGAAGAGGAGGTACGAGGAGAGGAGAGGACGAACAGGGAGACACGCGGCAGTGATATTTGAGATTAGTCGACGAGAAATATGCGTGCTTTCGGTGACGGTAGCAATTTTTGGATCGCAGAGCCGTGAGGCATGAAGATCGGATCGCTCTCTATATATAGAGAGAGGAGGAAATTTACGTTGAATGTGAAACCTGATGACGTGCGAAATGGACGTGACGGCGTTACGAACGTTACAAATTGTCCCGAATTACATAAATTACATCGAGAGATCCGAGGGCATGATAAATGTTTAACGGCGATCACGCGTGACGTTACTTACGGTGTCTCGTTCGCTTACGACTGTGTCTCCCTTACCTGAAACGGAAAGAAAAAACAAGATTAATGCACGGTGCGACGTTGCAACGCACCGTCGTGCTAGCAATCGCGTTCGCGACTTAATAATTTCCATCAATTTTCGCAATGCCGATTGTTATCTCTCGCTTTCCACGCTCCGCTAATTTATCATTCATCGCGCATACGCATCGCGTTCCGCGACTTGGAGAGATCGGAAACTCGGCGATCAGGCTACTCCGCGCCTGAATCCGAAAACGTTGCATAAACACACACGCGATTACTACTTACTCGTTACCGTAAGTGCGGCTGCTTGAAATAAACGGCGGCAATCGAGTTTCCATTATCATCGCATACGTGCCTACACATCTGCGCGCATTTGATGCGCCTCGCGGTCAGCGCAACTGCAAAGTCCGAATCGCAAGAGAAACAGAGAGAGAGAGAGAGAGAGAGAGAGAGAGAGAGAGAATTGGGGGAGATCGAGGAGGCACGGTTAATTGGATCGGAGATTTCAGCCGCGGCCGACATTCTCCGAGCGAGAGGCCGGGATCCCTTTGTCTAGTTAGCGGCAGCCTGCAGAGCGCTCGCCCACATTCTTCCCGCGAGTGCAGCGCTGCGCGCTGCACTTGCGCCGTGCGTCTGCTCTCGTTTCCGATTGTTACGCAACACGCGCGACGCCGCTCGCAAGAAAGGATCTTACCGGACCGCGAGATCCAGCGGATCCAGCGGATCGGATGGACCTGCGAGAGATCGCATTGCGTTCTGCGACCTTCCGTGCGTGCGTCCCGCGCGCGTTACCTTCTTCGATATCCGGGGGAGATTTCGGGAAGGTAACGCGGAGGGATCGGGATCCTTCGTGTTTGAGCTCGAGCCAAGATTCCAAGTCGGGAATCACAGTCGGATGACCATGTTTAGCGTTAAACGCGGCGCGACGAGGATCCCTCTTTGTTCACCGTCTATTTCCGGAGCGCGGAGCACAAGTTGAATCGCGGGTCGCCCTATCGGCGTGTATTAATCGCCGTGCCGCGATCATAACGTCGCGTGGGCGAGAGGGGCAGACGAAACGGGACGGCGCATAATCCACGTGTCCGGCGCGCAAACGTATCCGCGGCGAGCAGTGAAAGTTCAATTCCCTCGATCGCGCTAAGACGTGGAGCGTATTCGTCTCACTCGCGGAGAGTGAAATCGCGCCGGGTCACACCCGCGTGCCAAGAATGACGAGGAGATCGAGGATGCCGCGCGACGAAGCGCAGCTCGCGCCGGTTCGGTCGGGTCAGGAAACGCGAACAACTCGAAGAGCTCGAGGAGCGAGGCGCACCTGTTTTCCCCTCAGCGGAACTTTATGGGGCAACCTTGCGATGCCGATGGCGCGTCGCGTCGTGTGCATTTTCTAGTAAACTCGTCAAGAAGCTCGGAGAGCTTGAACGGACACGTTTCTAGACTGCAGCCGATAATAGCGCGATGGATATCGCGTCGATCGCTGTGTTATCGTCACCGATCGATAGAGCAACAAGCACCAGATATCGGAAGAGCTCGTCGATATCGTCGCTCTCATTAGACGCGCTCATCGATTCGCTCGAGAAAACATGATGCATCATGGAACCAATTCCCGAGTAGACAACTCCTGTCTCTCTCTCTCTCTCTCTCTCGCGCGCGCGCGCGCGCAGTTTTCTACACTTCAATCTACGCTCGCGGGTCCGTATCTCGTTCTTTCTCTGGCAGAACTCACGTGCTTGACAGGGAGAGATCCTGCGGCGTTCCTGCGCGCTTTCGGTATCTGGGTGTATCCGAGAACTGGACGCGGCGAGAACTCGGGGCGAATTAAAGGCGAGCTGAAGGCGAGCTGAAGGCGAGCTGAAGGCGAGTCGAAGCGACCGACGACGTCCGTGAAAGAGAGTCCGCTTGCGAAAACGAGCGTCTTGCAAAATGAACGGACCCGCACGGTGTGCGGACATAGGCCTAGGCTTGCAACCGGGTTTGCTCGCAACGCGATATCGCGTACGTATGTACGCGCATATATAGATCGTAGCACGTGTAACATGCATTAATCGTGACGTTCGAGGCGAGATAAGGATCTAGAGGCGAACCGTTCTACCACCCTGGGGGAGAGAGAGAGAGAGAGAGAGAGAGAGGGGGGGGAGGGAGAGGGAGAGAGAATTGCAACGGAGTTGCATTTTCTTTCTTTTTCATCTCTGTCGCGCCAACTCTGACGCTTTCCGCAAGTGTCTCTGTCGCACGAGTCATTGCAAAATAATCGCTTAACGAAAGCGCGCCGTGCGCAACTGCGCAACGGATCCCCGATAGTCGATCGCGGTGTATCGATGACGGTGGTCGAGTTCCACGAGTCGCTAAATATTTAGCGCCAAGTGTCCGCAGCTGTCCGAGTCTCATCTTACGGTAACATTGACGTTCAATGTTAAGGTAACTCGGAGTACGATTACGGATACGTGTTACGCGTGTCGAAACGGCTTTGATCGGCCTCGCCGAACTGCAAGCAAGGAAGCAACAACTTTGGAATCCGAAGATACCCAGGGAAGATACGCGGCGCTACATACGCGGATCGTTTCTCCGCTGCGATGATGGGATCGATCCGTTTAACGAGGCAGGCTTTCCTCGAGGCCGCTGATAACGGCTGTCCCTTTCTAGATTACCGCCCACGAGCGCGTACACGGCACGGCAGGGAGAATTTGTTTAACCGGGATTACCTAATCCAGCGACGAGGTTCGCTGGGCGCAACCGGCCGTTGAGCAATCGCTATTTCGAGGATCGGCTGCAATTCCCATTTCTGCGTCCCGTCCCCGTCTACCCCGCGGATCAAACCCGCGCTCGTTCGCTGCGCGAGCATGTCCGATCGCGATTGCACGCGCAGCGCGATAGCTCGAGCGCGACTGCGCTCTATTCTCTAATCGAGGTCCCACGAGAGAACGAGAGGGAACGCCGCGCGAGTGCGCGCCCACGCGAGTGCACGTAATCCACGCTCCGACCCGAGAAGCACACGGGTGCGCGTGTCGGTGCGAGTGTTTCTACTGTTGCCGTACACACGCACACGCGCGAGCTTCCGCGCGAGGAGGAGGCAGGCGGGTGTAGCCGCGCATACGCCCGGCGTGTTTGCGCCTTGTCGCGATTAATCACTACCCACGTGGCCGGCACCCAAGCGAAAGCTCTTCTACGGGAGGTCCCCGAGGTCTCCACGCGAGAACTCCGCGCCGGGGCTCTCGTCGTAAACGTCGAAGCTCCGTCGCCGGATGAAAAACGGACGATTCGACCCGGACGGCCAACGTCGAGGGTGGCGAACGCGCCGAATGCAGTTTCCTTCCAGGCATCGCTAGATGCGTTCGTGGAAGCGTTCCGCTGCTCCTCGTCAACTCGATGATTCTCGAATTCTCGAATACGCGACTACGTCGCTTCCTGCGAGTGTTTCCGATACGGGAGCGCGATCGTGCTCGCATTATTAATCGCGCGTAATCGCGTTCGCTGATACGCCTTGGCTTATCGATCCCCAAAGGCTTCGATAATCTTTTTCTTTAAATAGAACTGATCTTTCTTCGAGTTGAAACCGGCGGCTTCGGTTTCAACTCGTAATCGCGGTAATTACGTACGTACGTACGTAAGTAACATCGATCCCATAAATCAGAGGAGCGCGATGGCATTCGTCGTCATCGTCGTGATACGTGATTTCCCTCTGCCTTTCACGTGTGCACTTAATAGCGGACGCTTAATAGCTGGACGCGAACGCATCGCGACAAGACGTGCGAGCCGAGTCCGCTTCCGTCCGGCGAGCGCCAAGTCGTCCTTAATTGCAATTAATGCGCCATCGTTTTTAATTAAACGGAGACAAAAGAGATACGATCCTTCCGGTCCTTCCGCCGCTCGTCGCGAATAGAACGAACGTTAATTGGGAGCCAGAGGGGCGCGATCGTTTCGGGAAGGGAACCGCGACGGGACACCCGTTATAAGCCGGGAGCCCCGAAGAACTTGTTGCTGCACAGATGGAGGGGTAAGCAGAAACGCAGTAGTAAGCACGGCGGCTTAGCACGCGTATTGATCCAACAACAACCGATGCATATACCGTTGCATCGTCGCTGTGCCGTCTATCGCCAACAACGAACGTCCATCCATCTATCGCGCGTGTCCATCACGAAGGAGGGTCGAAATTTTTTTCCGTCTCGCCCGGAGGGATGATACCGGCGATTTATCGTTGACGGGGGCAGAGGGGAGGGCGAGCCGGCAGGTACGATTTTCAGAAAAACAATGCTTCCGTTCGGCCAACGGCCGAGCACGTTGAGTGATGGCCTCTAAGCGAAAGACAGATTCCCCGCTCTAATTTGAGAGCGAACGCGCATTTTATCGCGAATAGCCGCGGAACGGCTGAAGAAGAAACGGCTGAAAAGTATTTTATCACGAGAGAAACGCCGAGAGAAACCCGGCGCTTTATTTTCGCGACCGCTCGCTCTTGATTCGCTCGTGTGTATGCTTCGTTAGGTAGTAGAAATAGTCTCGGAGACGAGAGCAGTCGTCGATTATCTCGATACAACGATCCCCTTGGACCCCCGACAATTACAGAGATAACAAAGAATGTTGACCGTGCGCTGGATCAAAATACATAACGGTAATAACCGGAGCTAATTTTGTCCGCACGAACACGGGAGAAACACGGAAATCTGCCGTTCCTCCCGAGATGAACGTCCAAACGGACAAACAACGCGGAGACGATACTGATTTATTGTACCATCCCGGTACAAACAAAACCCGCGCCGCCCCCCGCCCTCCCCAAGTGCCCACAGCGGGTATGTTTGTTTACGCGCGAGTCCCGCACGGAGAACCGCACGTCGAGTATTTAAATTCGACTCGGACTTTGTTATTTTAATCGCGGGGAATATCTGCATATTTGGACCGCGCGACAGCGCGCCGCGGCCTGCCCAAGTTTTCTCGCGGGAAAAACGGGGAAAAAGGGGCGGACGAGGCGCGGCGAGGGAAATCAATACGCGAAAATCGCGCAGGTATTTGCACGTTTGCGAAATTCGCGTCGCGAGCGAGCTCTCGCTCTCGCAGAGAGATTTAGAGTTGCTCGTTTCTGCAATCCGACGCTTAACTCGCAACTACTGCCGCGGCGAAGCCGCTTACGAGCGCGCCGCTGCAGTTCCGCGTCCGAGTTTTAGAGTTGGCGCGAGTTAGCGGATCTCGTAACGAGCGAAGAAGAAGAAGAAGAAGAAGAAGAAGAAGAAGAAGAAGAAGAAGAAGAAGAAGAAGAAGAAGAGGAGGAGGAGGAGGAGGAGGAGGAAAAGAAAGAGGAAGAGAGAGAGAGAGAGAGAGAGAGAGAGAGAGAGAGAGAGAGAGAGAGAGAGAGAAACAGGGCTAGAGCGACAGGGCTAGGAAAATAATCCCTTTCTCGATTCCAAAATTTGCGGACGTGCTCCCGAGCAAGTTTCCAAAACTCGAAGGCTGCTCACGCCGAAGAATGGTTCGCTGATAATTACATCGGCACCTCGGCTTACATCGGCTTTGGAATTGCCGATCGTTCCGATCGTTCCGATCGTCGGTCCATCTCGGCCCATCGGGCATACGGGAATCCGTGTGCGCGTTCGAATCCGCGGCGCGAGCAGGCCAAGATCAAGGCGCGCGTTATCTCGCGCGTTCCGCGTGCGCGTAATATTTTGGGCGTTCGAAGCCGGTGCGGCCCGGGCGCGTTAATGTCTCGGTTCTCCACGCTCGCGGCCGAGCGGCTCGTCGCGCGGCCGTGGCCGTGAAAGTGAAATTCGTGAATGGAACGAGCCGGGGAACAACCCGGGCGGCGAACCGAAGTGAAGGTAAAGGTTGCTGGCGATTCGGCGGCCCCGCTTGCGCGTCGCGGCCTCCTCTGCTCTCTCGCGATCCGCGCTCGGTCATCGGCACCGCTTCCGCCGCGTGAAAGTCGAACCAAAAGAGAGCCGCATCCGTCGTTCGGCATCCGTCAAACGTGACGGACGCAGTGGCACACACGGACGCGATGCGCAACTCTGCGTGACTAACGAGTCGAGTGGGATGGGTTTAATTAGGTTTCTCGCGGCAGCGAGAGACGTAAGAATTCACTTGTTGCGCGGCGAGATATCACTGCAGCCGTCAGCTTTGGCAGTTCGATCGTTGAAGAAGCGCGTGAAAGTGGACGATAAGCGCGCTGCTTATCGATACTCTGCACTTTCGATCTTGTTCACGGCGACTCGCGACGACTAACTCTACGCGAGCTACTATTCTCGATCTCGGCCATGCCGGCCATATCGAGATCCGACTCGAGTACGAGCGCATTTTTGCCCAGCTTTAATTGCGCTTTACGATGCTTCGAGTGGGCGAATAAAAATAGGTAAGTCTCGCGCGATGCATAAAACGACGACAACGCTCAAAGGGAGAGAAAGAAAAAGAGAGAAAGAAGGAGAGGAGGCGGACATGTCGAGCGGAGGCGGCATTAAAGTTTCTCGTTGCTTGCTTGCTCGCTTGCTCGCTTGAGGTTCTTCGCGAGGAATGTCGTAATCGACGATTAGAAAGCTTAAGACCATTACTTCCATTTTCTCGGCCGCCGCATCGTTAAATCATACGCGTTAGGTCAGCAACGGTTACGATCATGGAAAATGGAACTATTTGGGTTTGCCGTGGATAACGCGAGAATGAGCCGTCAAAACGCGAGAGATGCGCGTTCTCCAAAGCCGAATCGATCATTTCAACGAGAAGGAGAGAGAGAGAGAGAGAGAGAGAGAGAGATGTCCGAAATTTCGCTTCGAATCCGTGAAATCCGTATGAGAAATAAAAGTTTCATGCAGAATGAAAGAAGCATCTACCTACGTCTCATGCTGTGTGGATTCGTTTAAGAGCAGCCGAGAACGTCGCGTTAAATTTTACAGTGATGTGCAGGTCAGATTTAATCGCTTCGACGTATGTATCGTCGAGTGACGTCGACATTTATAGTGGGGAAACGGGGAAACGAGAAAGAGCGCAGGAGCTAAAAACGATACAGAGCGATGGTGTTACGGATTACGGCGTTTTGCGTCAATATAACAATTATAACAAATTATCATGGATCGATCGGCTGTATCAGCACGTATGTTGTCAATGCTACAGTATCCCATATCAATTAGCAAGACGGGCATAATGGAGTTGCGAAACTCGCGTAACTCGCGTGTTTGGCGCGTTACGTGCGATACGTCTGCGAGAGGAGGCGCGGAAAAACGAGACCTTCGATGCAAATTACGATTCGCGAGGCGCGCGCGCGCGCGCGCACGCGCGCGCGCACGCGCGCCGAAGACGGCGAATATAAATTAGCGTCGCATGGTCTTACGAGGGGTGAAATCCGGCGTAAAATGTTTGTACAGTGATACCGGTCGTC